>JAJONR010005836.1:0-40792 GCA_029582245.1 Solanum etuberosum | reverse complement strand
TCATTTTTTGTCATTTTATTTTCAACGGTAATTTATTGTATTTGTGATATATTACAACAACGGCAACTTTATTGTCTCCTCCCACTCACCCGACCCCCCAACCCCCACCGCTTGACCATACCCCTAAGCCCCCCCCCTCCCTCCCACCTCCCACCCCCCCAAAAAAGAAAAAAACCCTGAACCTCATTTCCATCCCATCTCGCTTTTATAGTGTTTTGCTAGATAACATATAAATGTTCTTGGGATAATATTTTCTTATTTAACACTAGAAAATAAGTAAGAAACTCACTTATTTAAAAAAAAAAAAAAAAAAAACATTTTCCTTCGTACCAAACACACCCAATTTTTAATTTGAAACCACAAATTTCACAAGTCTTATTTCGTTTCTTAATAACATGTCCAGTTAAAATCAGATAACAAAATTGAAACGAGAAATTATTAATTTTAGTCAAGGAGAAGAGAGACAAAGTAAGGTAGCATCCACAATTAAACGGTGGGTAGAAGGCATCAAACTTATTGAGCCGTTTGTTTGTACGTCCATTTCCATCAAATCTTCAATCTCTCAACCAAAAATTTAAATACTGGTTTGGTATCTGTTGACTACTTACGTCTACGTCCATTATGATTCGTATGTGTGCATTGGTTGAACACAATGTCGATTTTTCTTTTTAGGGATTGAACCGAAAAATATGTTTAATCATAACATTTTGAAGTTAAAGTTAAATTTTGATTTATGTTCAGAATTTGAAAAACATCAAAAAAGTATTTTTTATTTTATATTATTCACAAAAATTGAAAAACAATTTAAAATTGTATTAATAGCATAACACAACAATTTTCAAATTTATTTTTTTTATTTTGAGAACAAAAGCTACTTTTTTAATTTTCACTATAAAATATGGACAAATGACTACTAATTCTTAAATAAAGTGATATTCCCAAAAAAAAGGAATTTTCGCAAATAGGCACTATAATAAACTTAATTATGCTCCATAGCTATAGTTTGCATATTTTTGGGCTGTAGCTTCAGTTTAAGTTGTCTCGTTTGTATAATTCGCATGTACGTTTATATAATTGAGTTATTTTGTATAAATTCGAAATAACGAATGTATACAAACACAAACATCTGAACTATAGATAGTTATATAAATTATATTATAAAAAATTACATTAAACAAAAGTTATACAAATTCCAAAATATATAAATGTGTGAATTATACAAACTCGAAACTCCAGCCTACGTAATTATCACTGAATGTTGGTCGCGAGTGATAACTAACTAAAACTATAGCTATGATGACTAATTAACTAGTATATGTTTACCTAACCATGTAATTTTCCCAAAAAAAAAGGAGGGAATTAATAGAAATTCCACTAGTTTAGGAACTAATTACTGAGATACACGCTAGTTTGTAATATTATGAATCTTTCTAGATTTTGGTGCATTCAAATACGTTCAGATACATATATCTCGAGATACATGGGATCAAAATTAGGTGTAATTTATTCTAGATACATTGTAACCAAGTGAATGCGTATGTATTTGGGATACATAACAAATATTGGTTGTCTCCCTTCCATCTCGCTTGCCACTCTCCTTTGTATCTGGTATCTCATAAACATACTACATGTATCTAATGTGATGCGCATGTATCTTAGATACATGTCTATCTCGCTCGCCTCTTTCTCTATTTTAGTGTATCTAGTAGCAAAATACATGTATCTATGTGTATCTTCCTCAACATATGATAGAAAACTCTTAAATAATGGTAAGATACATAATTATTTGAAAGAATAGATATGATTACTATACATGGTATGCATGTATGTCTAATAAGGTAGTTTATCAAAAAAAATAAAAAATAAAAAATAAAAAATAAAAAATAAAAAATAATGGCAAACCGGTCCTTATATTTAAGAAAGAAGGAGTCAGGGCCAGCATTTGCCAATGTATAATTTACATAAATCCCATAGTATTAAGAACTAATTTCATAAATTCCATACTGGACTTCCGGATACATCAGGAGACATCTGGATACATAGGGGAGAGATGATGTATCCGAGAGGGGAGGGATGTATCAGAGAGGGAAGAAATGTATCAGAGGGGGGAGGGATGTATTCGTGACATAGAGATGTATCAGCGAGAGGGGAGTGACGTATCATAGAGAGATTTTTTTATTTTTTTTAAATGATAGGGCATTTTAAAAAGATTATGGTAAAATAAGATATGTATTTAGATTATTTCTCTTGCCAATACTTTCTTGCGACAGGCCTGGGCCATCAACATTTTTAGGCAAATTTCAATGAAAAGAGCCCAACTAGTTAGCACGGCGTATAGGAGCTTAATTTTTTGTTCAGTGATTTATACGAAAATAATAATAAACCCATATTTTCTACAGAATTTTGATTCACATCTAAGAGTGATTAAAAAAGAGGAAGTTGCTTTTATATTTGATCAGGTCTTAATCTTAATTATTACAATGTCTCAATTGGAGCCATTAGAATCCATTGCAAATCTTTTGTTTTTTGTTATCAATTAATAAATGGTCTTTTTCTATTGCAATATACATCCCAAATTCTTATTATCCTTGTCAAAAAGAGTTTCTTTTCAAGAAAGACTATAGTTTTTTTCTTCTTCTTTTTTAATCAATAGTAGAATACATGTAACAAAAAACCAGGAATAATTTTATTTATCAATCGATACGAAAGAATATGAATTATATATAATCAAAGAATATCCTATTAACAAAATTTCCCTTAGTACGCACTAATTAATTAAAAACATATTTTCGTTAAACCAAAGTAGAACATGAAGACGTGGAAGGGTTAAATAACGCCGGTAGCAAGAACTTCCTCCCATTAGCACCATGCGCATTGTAGCTAGCACCAGTAGTAGGATCCACCAACAAATTGCCAGCATATCCAGGGTAGGCCCCACTACCATAAACTCCGGGACAAGCTGACGCTGCCTCTAGTGGCGCGTCAGCTAATCCTTGATAGTAACCATTTCCAAAAGGGTTCGTCACGGTCCCAGCCAATAAGCTAGCCAAGTTTATCACCATCCCATCCGAGCCCACATCATTGTTGGGTGCGACCAGGGCTGGACCCTGTGGTCCGTAAATGGGTTGGTGAAACGGCCACGCGCATTGACCCGGACATTGCGTCTCCGAGTTACCAACCCATATGTAGGCAAATTTGTAAATCTTACCCTTGGGAGGGGTATTTTTGGGACTCAAAGAAGATCCATGTGTCCCACATCTGCTGGTACAGAACCGATCAACGGCTACATCAGACGCCGTCAACACAATGTTAATTGCATTTTTTTGATCGCCTTTAGCGGCTAATTGTTTAATATGTTCATCTTTAAGTGGTTTTCCAAGATAATAATTCTCGTCTAATATTTGATTACCAAGTGATAGAAATAAAGGAGATGATTTTTTGGATTTTAGTAAACTGAAATATTTATCAGTCGATTTCCACCACGTGGCTACAGATGGTTGGTTGGGAGTGATTTTTGTTGAAGAAGAGGATAAGGAGGTGATGAAATCTGAGATAATTGCACGTTGATTGGGCTTGAACTTGCCATACCAAATAAGGTTAATTGAGATTTTACCAGTAAGAAGAGGGCCATTATGGTAATGGAACTTATAGAGATCAGTTTGTTCTTCAAGTTGCCTGGTTGCTCCACAGAAATGAAAGAAAAAAAGAACAATTGAAAGTTGAAGAAAAGAAGAAAAAGTTGTATTGATGAGAGAAGCCATTTTGTTTAGGTAAATTATGAAGGAAAATTAGTTGAGAATTGGTGTGAGAGTGAGTGAGGAGAGGGTGTTAAGTATATATAGGGGTTAACTAATGAAGATTTCATATTAATTGAATTTTTAAGACATTTTTTATTTTTTAAATTAATTTAATTGTTCAATCTTCAAGATTATTTTTAAAATATTCTTTCAATTTTACCCTTCATTTGGATTTTCAATGTGATGACTTCAATAAATTTGATAATAATTAACAAGGATAAAAATGAAAAACTATGTTCAATTTATGTCTTAATCTACTTTTATTAAAGGGTATGAAACACTTTAAAAATTCAATTAATATGAAATATAAAAAGTAATTAAATAAAACTATTATGAAAAGAGTGCAACGCGTATTTTAATAATAAGAGATTAGGAGTGAATGTACACATAGATCACAGCCAAGTTACAGCTAAGATTGAAGAGGGACCATGGGTTTTAAGAGACAGCCAACTGTCACAGCAAAATAACAAAAAATGAAGTTGTGTTTGGTCGGTCATCTTCGTGGAAAGAATCGAAAATGACAAAAGTGATAACTGTCAAACCACGGCATATCGCGCGCTTATATCAGGTTTTCTTTTTTCAAATTTAAATATAATAATAAAGAATACTCACAATTGAGATTTTATTAAGAATGTACTTCGCTTCGATTTTAAATTTTGACCATGAGTTATTGAATTTAGAAACTTTTAAGTTATTTCAAATAAAATTTATATATTTGAAAACTATGGCATTATATATCATAATAATAATTTAAAATATTTAAAAGTTATATACAAAAATATTAATAAAAAAAATTGATTGACTCTTGAAACTTCAACGGTGCGGTTTTTATTGATGGTTTCTCAAGAACAAAGGCGAAATCAAAAGTTAAAGTTTATGGGTTTAAAATTTTATTTTTTCAAAATAAAAAAAAATTAACAAATTAATAATTTGTACCTGTCCACTAAATTTCTTATACAAATACAAGGTTTTGATCAAAATTATTGAGTTAAGTTGAATCTGTAACATGTACTTTAGCTCCGCCCGTAAATAAGAGGAGTATAAAAGAAGAAAATAGACAAGTAATATGAGATAAAAGGAGTAAGATTCATTTATTAATCACATACTACATGTTCCGGCACGTTGCTTACTTAAAGTCCTAATGTTTTGCTATTAAACAAATGAAGGAATAAGCTAACCACCATTTTGAGAATAAAAACCGTTTTCCTTTTCCTGTTTAGTTCTAAGACAAACAAAGGAGGAAAATAATGACTAACATTTGTTACGTTGAACTCTACTAATTAGAGGCCAATAAAACAATGATAGGTAATTTAATTTAGTGTATACTTGGCATTGTTAATTCAGATCAATGAACTAGTCAAATTAAAGGATTAGTTGCGCCTAAACAAATTATAATGATGAATAACATGTGGAAATTTTACGAAAATAGCCTTAGAGAAGCCAATAATTTGGTGGGCTATGTTTCCAGTTCGACCAGGCAAAAGAACAATATACATCTCTGGCATTCTTCCAAACTTCTCTGGAAGGATCAATGTTTTAGAAATTCAAGCAAGTATATATGTCCCTTTGGCCTCTCTGGTTTTTTTGTCCAACTTAATTCTATAATTTTTTCTTTTTTTTTTGTAGGACTTGGATGTCAATTGTCATGACAACTATGTATTATAAGATTGATGGTTTTTAGATACAGCACAATTATTATGAAAAATGGGAAGGAATATTGTTGTATTTTAATAATTGCAAATTATTTAGAGAAATGTATTATACAATGATTTTCTTGAATTTTTGCCGTTTGGGTGTTTATAATTATTTAATGGGAATTTTGGAAAGAACCAAGGGGCATATATAGAACTTCAAATACTTACCACCAAGCAGTGGATAAGGTTGCGCAGGGAGCACTTCCTCCCGAATAGTGCCCATGAATCCGGATTAGTCAGACTTCCAGGCAGATAACGGACACTAATGGAAAAGAAAACTTGGGATACTTCTTTTGTCAATTTCAACAGAAATATAGTCCAAATTACTAAAGACTTGGGAGTGAAGCTGCAAAGTTTTAGCTACTCCATAACGCGTTAAGCGTAGAATTAAAGTTGTGACTTGTAAAAGTAATAACTTGACAGGGCAGGTATGAAGAGGGTACAATCTAGAACTCAAAAATAGGTGGCAATTGATACATATGATTATAATTATTGTTTATAGTTACAGTTTGGTGGATCTAACGTTTGCATGTTAGCTCATCCGTCAACAATAAGGATAGAGCCAAGTGGGAGCAAAGGGTTCGTCTGAATTTAAGATCATAAAATTCAGAAGTCTTCACCTTTTCTATCTCCATGCCAAATCAAAATAAATTTAAAACTGATGGAGTATATTTTACTCTGAGGAGACTGGTACAGGAGCACTAATGAATGAAGTTAATTGTAAGTTGTAACAGTGAAGTCAATTGTGAACTGTTGAGCCGCGGAAGTAGTAACCGCTATAACTTAAATGGGAGTATTAAGTTGTGCAGCTAGCTCCAGTTAATCAAACATGGCAACGCGTTTTACTTTAACTCACTTTTCCAGGTCTCTCAATTGTAGTACTACTATATATATTTCCCTTCTCTTCTCCTAAATTCCATCCAAACCGGTAAACTACTCTAAACTTCAATCAAAGTTTTCAACTTCTCCTTATTGTCTTCCAGAAGAGTAAAAGAAAATGTCTACTTCCCATTTCATTTTATCACTTTTTGTATTGATTTCTTTCATCAATGTGTGTTTTGCTTCAAGAAAGCTCAGCGCTTTAGTCCAAGACCCACAAATTCAGCTCTTGGAGTACCACAAAGGTGCACTTCTATCAGGCAAAATCTCTGTTAATCTGATTTGGTATGGCAAATTTAAGCCATCTCAAAGAGCTATTGTATCCGATTTCATCACCTCTCTTTCTTCTTCAATTCCATCTAAAACCAATCCTTCTGTAGCCAAATGGTGGAAAACCACTGAAAAATACTACCATCTCGCCAATTCTAAGAACTCCCTTTCCCTCTCTTTGGGGAAACAAGTTCTCATCGAAAATTATTCCCTTGGAAAATCACTGACCCAGAAACAAATCGTGCAATTGGCATCAAAGGGTGAACAGAGAGACGCCATTAACGTTGTTTTGACCGCCTCTGATGTTGCTGTTGATGGGTTCTGCGTCAATCGGTGTGGAACTCATGGGTCTTCTAAGGGTGCAGTTATTAAGGGCAAAACTTACAAATTTGCTTATATCTGGGTCGGTAACTCAGAGACTCTGTGTCCTGGTTACTGCGCCTGGCCATTCCACCAGCCCATCTACGGACCACAAAGCCCACCATTGGGTGCACCAAACAACGATGTGGGTGTTGACGGTATGGTGATCAACTTAGCTAGCTTATTAGCTGGAACCGCCACGAACCCATTTGGAAACGGTTACTATCAGGGCGAAGCAGATGCGCCATTGGAAGCTGCATCTGCTTGCCCTGGTGTCTACGCCAAGGGTGCTTACCCGGGCTACGCTGGAGATTTATTGGTGGACAAAACAACAGGTGCAAGCTACAATGCACATGGTACAAACGGAAGGAAATATTTGATTCCTGCTCTATATGATCCTACTACATCTTCATGCTCCACTTTGGTCTAGAGAGACAAACAGTATTTACATAATAGGATATTTATAATATAGTTGAGCATAGATTTGTAAGATACAATTTGTTGATTCATTCATTTGTTTCAGATTATGATATTATACGATAAAATTATTTTGCTATGTCTATATTACCTTATAATTTTGTTTTCCTTGCTCAATTGATTTAGTTTTCAAACAAAGACAGGTAATCCAAATCAACAATATTTTGGGATTTCAGCTTTAATTAATTAGAGATGTTCAATTAGGCCAAGGCTTATTAGTTGTGCACCTAAGAAAATTATTAGCTTTACATACCCATTATTTAGTAGGCTCTGTTTTCCTTTTTGACAAGGCAGTATATAGATAGCTCCCAAGTTACCCTTAACAAATAAATGTATCGACACCAAATAGCATGTTTTATATGACTAGAGATCATCAAGCATGTCCCTTTGTGCCCTTCTTCCTAATTCTTTGTCCAAGTACTTGTATTGTTCTTTTCTTTGGTAGGGTTTGGATGTCATGACGAGTTGATGGTTATATTAGGTAAAAATGCACAGTGATGAACAAGCTGGAATACAATAGTACGTACCTATTATGTATTAATTATTTCACTCACAGGGCAGGTATGAGGATTTGAGCAAGGGAGTATTAACTAGGCAGGTATGAGAAAGGGGAAATCGCGGCATGTATGTAAGATAGAATTCACCACCATTTCTACTCCGTAGGACCCGATTCTCTTACTTTTTAAAACATATTTTGGACATAACCTCTCCATTCCTACTAAGGAATAATAATTTCACATAAGGTGGTCAAATTTATGTTTTGTGCTCCCTTCCTTCCAAAATAGTTGTGACATGGATATAAGTATTTTTGAAACGGAATGCAGGAAAGTCATCAAACTGTTTTTTCTAACCCTAAAATAACTCTGTTTTCATTAAAAGGTCACCGGAAAATTGGTTGGAAGTTCCTATTTTAGGTACAAAATTAATCTAAGTAGGCATTTGGTCATGCGATACCATATCACGAGATGGAAGGAAATGCGATTTTACGCTAATTCCATCTCATGAGATGTGATTTCATATTCTCCAAAAAAATCATGATATGGGAATTCCATATCATGATTTGAGATATTTTTAATACAAAAATTGATCCACAAGTTTATATTTTGATAAAACAACCCCACATTTATATCTACTAACCATTTATTTCATATGTAAATAAAATTTATAATCACATCATTACTTTTTAAAATTTATTATTCTCACCAACATAAAATTTATCATTCTCACCAACATATAGTCACTTTAACTCACATCAATCGATTGTCGAGTAATAAATTTGTTCTCTTCATTTACTCCAACACCTAATTTATTACTTCTACCATTTTGTATTTATTTACAACTTATAGTTATATCTATTTGAACAACAGAGCATATCAAATTGATGCAGTGAAAATTGGCATAGCTTGTACAGGGTTACATAATTATTGCCAGAATACCAAAGGACTGATGAAATATTTATGGTCTATCAGCATGAAAATATAGTTGCGGATGATATTGACCAACAAATGGCTCAAAGTAACAATGTTGGTTCGTCTTCTCGGTCACATGACCGAAAAATGCAAATTCAACGTGAGGAAATTGTCCGTACTATGTGGAAAAATTATATTAAAGACTAGTACACTACAATTTATGTTCAATTTTTTTTTATTGAATTAAAGTTAGATGAAACAATTACTAAGTGGAGAACAAATAACTTTGTAATAATTTATTATGCGATTTTATAAATTTTTGTTTATTTGGTAAGATTGAATAAATAATTGGGACTATTTTAATAGTTTTACAACTTATGGGCTTCTTATGTTTATGAGAAAATATACAACACAAAAATTCCATATCGCATGTCCAAACAAAACTTCAATTTCATCTCATAATTCCATATTATGATATCATATCATGATACCATATCGCATGTCCAAACGGCCCTAATTTTCTAGAGTAGTTGGTTATAGGTTATGTTGGGTTAGTATATTTACATTTCTATGTTTTGCACATTTCTTCCAATATTTTGAGTATCACAATAGTGGTGCAGCAACACTAATGAAGTCAATTATAGCAGTGAGCGATGCCCATAGTAAGGCCGTGGAAATAGAAACCGCTATTAGTTGGCAGTGAAAGTTATTCTCTTCCTTATGTTACACAGCTACTACAACTTAATGCCAAACGCGTTTTATATTAAAGTCAACTTTTCTACTTCTTCGTAACAAAGCAAAACGCACTCTTTCAATTGCGCTATATATAATCCGCCTCTCTTCTCCAACATCCAAACTACTTACACACTCAAATTTCCATCAAATACTTGGAGCTTCTCTTTACAAAGAAATACAAAAGGAACAAAATATGTCTTCTCTCACTTCCAATTCGACCCATTTCCTATTGAAACTCTTTCTTGTTATTTCCTTCTTTAATGTGTGCTTTGCTTCAAGAAAGCTTTCTGTTTTAGTGCAAGACCCACAAATGCAGCTCTTGAAGTACCACAAGGGTGCACTTCTTTCTGGAAAAATCTCTGTAAATCTGATTTGGTATGGCAAATTTAAGCCATCCCAGAGAGCTGTTGTATCCGATTTCATCACCTCTCTTTCTTCTTCAGCTCCATCTAAAACCAATCCTTCTGTAGCACAATGGTGGAAAACCACTGAAAAATACTACCATCTCGCCAATTCTAAGAACACCCTTTCCCTTAATTTAGGCAAACAAGTTCTCATCGAAAATTATTCCCTAGGAAAATCACTGACCCAGAAACAAATCGTTCAATTGGCATCAAAGGGTGAACAGAAAGACGCCATTAATGTTGTATTGACCGCCTCTGATGTTGCTGTTGATGGGTTCTGTGTTAATCGGTGTGGAACTCATGGGGCTTCTAAGGGTGCAGTTATTAAGGGCAAAACTTATAAATTTGCTTATATTTGGGTTGGTAACTCAGAGACTCTGTGTCCTGGCTACTGTGCCTGGCCATTCCACCAGCCCATCTACGGACCACAAAGCCCACCATTGGGTGCACCAAACAACGATGTGGGTGTTGATGGTATGGTGATCAACTTAGCTAGCTTATTAGCTGGAACGGCAACGAACCCATTTGGAAACGGTTACTATCAGGGCGAAGCAGATGCGCCATTGGAAGCTGCATCTGCTTGCCCTGGTGTCTACGCCAAGGGTGCTTACCCGGGCTACGCTGGAGATTTATTGGTGGACAAAACAACAGGTGCAAGCTACAATGCACATGGTACAAACGGAAGGAAATACTTGGTTCCTGCTCTATATGATCCTGCTACATCTTCATGTTCAACTCTAGTCTAGAGAGAAGCAGTATTTACAAAATAGGATATACTATAATCGAGCATAGCATTGTAATATATGATTTATTGATTCGTTAATTTGATAATATATGAGAAACTTTTTAACTTTTACTAATCGCTTATAGCATAGTAACTTGCTAACAAAATATTTCAAGACATGCATTCTCCAAAGTTGTGATAAAATGTTTTTCTACAAATTAATCAAAATCCAAAGGCCAACAAGGAGAGTAATAGCCTTAATTGTTCTTTATTATCATGGATAATCTTACAAACCTCTCCTAAGGTCTTAGCTGTATAACCTTAATGAACCGTTTATTCATAAGTTGGAATGAAAGATGATAGTGAAAAACTTTATTACACCTAATACAAGTTAACTTTATAATAAGCATAATATCTCCTATATGTTAGAGCCCCTTTGATGAGCATAACTTGTACTTCTACCATTCATACATTGGTAAGTCATGCTTGGCTAAGGCCAATTTTCATCGAAGACTATATTATTATCTGTCATTTCAATATTGTTCTCAATTACATTCCGTGTATAGGCCTGGTTCCATAATCGATCATAGTGCAAATTTTGCCTCTACAGTTTGACGACTATCTTGGGAATTCAGATCAATTGATTAGTGATCAATTAGGGAAGGGTTAGTTGAGCCTAAGCAAATTGTTAGCTCACCATTTTATATGTTAGACTAGTTGAGAAGCCAATAATTTAGTGGCTCTTTTTCCTGTTTCGACCAGGCAGAAGAACAATATAGATAGCTGGCATGTCTCCAAGTTTTATTTAATAAATGGATCAACACAAATTGCATAAGACAAGAGGTTTGATATGACTAGAAATCAGGCATATCTAACTTCTATTGTTTTGTTCTTTGGTAGGGCTTGGAAGTTGGATGTCATGACCAGTTGACAACCATTATAGGAATTGATAATGCTCAATGATGAACAGGCTGGGAGGAATGTTGTGTTGTACTAAATAATAATAATAATAATTTTCTTTTACTATTCAGCATAATTTTATTTTATTTTAAATCCCTTACACTGAATTAGCCTGGTGCTCATACTAGGATTACTTTTAGAAATTAGATATGTAGTTTGTATACAAAGAGAACCAAGACAACATATTGTTACGGACTTAGAGTCTCACTAAAGCTTTGTAATTTTAATGGCAAAGTGGCGGGTCCTGACGATATGAAAAAAAAAAAAAACTGAAATGAACTTCAAATTAAATAGAGCTCTTCGTCCCAATTTACAAGATATGTAATGTTCAAATTTTGAGTGTAAAATGAAACTTTCTTTGACCATGTTTTTTAAATATTTTTGAATTGCTAATTATTGTGACTTGAATTACTTTTTACATAATTTTCAAATATATAAATTTTAACTCAAATCTTGTAAGATCTCATGTAAATCCAATGTCAAGGTCGAAATTAGGAAGTTTGACTCCCGATAAATGAAAATTGTCACACAAAGAGAGATAGAGGGAATAGTAAGGTGCAATATTTCCTGTACTCCCAAACTATTTAACACATCTTTTTTGCAATTGTAATTAATCAAATACTGCTGTTTTTTCCATCTTCAACAGAAATTTTGATGAATTTGGAGTGAATCTGTGTAAAGTGGCAAGGTACGTACTCCATTACGCATTAGTAAACATGGATATGACGCTCTGAGTAAAGAGGCGTAGAATTTACATACCCAATACTAACTTGACAGAGCATGCATGAGGAGGAAAAAATAGGTTTCTTTTGAAATCATTGCTCTGTTTTGCCCAATTATAACAATTAAACACTAATGAATGATCAATAAAGTGAATTGGAATAGTGATGTGAATAGTTGAGCCGCTGTAGTAGTAACTGCTACTTATAAGTTGGCTGTTAAGTTTTTTCCTATTCCTTATGTATGTTGTTGCAGCTAGCTCTACTTAATTTAATTGCCAACGCGCTTTTAGTTAAAGTCACTATAACCTTCTTTCTCAGCAACATTTCCCAATAACACCTTCTGCCTCTCTTTTCCTACAATCTATCCAAACTAAATCTTGATTTCTTGATTCATTCATTTGTTTGAGATATGATAATATATACGATTAAATTACTTTGCTAGTTCTATATTCCTGTTAATCTTCTTGGTTTCCTCCCACAATTGATTTAGAGTTATTATTTTTTCTAACAAAAAAGTAATGCAACTCAACATTATGTAATGGTAAAAATTAAGCAGGTATCAACATTTTATAAAAAATAATAATAAAAGGGAATTAATAAAAGACATGATTTTGCCTAAAATCAAAAGAAAGCTATTTGACTTTCGAGATATACTTTTGGTTTGGAAAATCAGCCGAAACGAAGGGTGTGTTTTGTATCGAGAAGAATATTTTTCATAAAAAATAAATGTATTTTTTTGTGTATTTGGTAAATAAGAAAAAAAAATGTAATCTATAAAACATTTATATGTAATCTAGTGAAGCCTCAGAGGTGATAGGTATTAAATGGTCAAGGGTTAGGATTGAAGGGCCTTGGATGGGTTAGAAAAGGCAAAAATATAACCCGTAACTATGTGTATAGAGCGGATGTATCTTTATTTAAGGCTGAATTCATAAACAGATTCTTAAACTTGTTGAGTTTTTACCTTCAGGTACTTCAACTACGTCATTTTTCTATTGAATCGTTGAACTACCCATAATTTGTTCCTTTTAAATATTGTTGGCTGATGTGGCACAAAACTTCAACAAATACTTTTTGTTGATTGTGCGCGTGAGATCCACCTTTCCCACATGGAAATTGCAACCAATCAAACTTCAATCCATTCACGTCAGCGCAACATATTCATTTCCCAAACCTAAAAACCTGAAGCCCCTTCATTTCCCCCCAAAACACTTCTGACCCGAAGTGCCTTGGTTCTAGATGAGGAAACCCTAAAAATTGGTCTTCTTTTAGTGACATTTATGCTATTTGCAACTAAACTTCTCAGATTTTGAAGTGATTTTGAGTGTTTTGGGTATCATTGAAGATTGCAGACGATTTTGGAGTTCAATCATGATTTTTGAGTTTAATCTAGTGAGGTAAGTTCATTCCCTAATTTCTATGTCATTTTTATTGTTGACGAAGAAGAAATCGATGAACAAGATAACATCGGCATTGGAACTTGATGATTAAGAAGAAATCAATGAAGAAGAAAAGGGGGAGAAATTAGGGTTAAAAGGGAAAGAAGATCGTTGGTGGGTGGTTCAGGGATCCACATCAGCGCCTTCAAAACGTCTTCACGCGCTCAAGCGACGTGAGATCACATTTTGTGCCACATCAGCCAATAATATTTAAAAGGAACAAATTATGGGTGGTTCAATGATTCAATAGGAAAATGGCATAGTTGAGGTACCTGAGGGAAAAAACCCAACAAGTTTAGGGGTCTGTTTATGAGTTCCGCCTTTATTTAAAAATTGGTGTATACATACCATAATCATCTAACAAATATTGCATATATACCCTCCTTTTGAGAAACAAACATATATTTACTAAGAACATTTTTAAATAAATCTTAATTCTGATTTTTTTTAATTCAAAAAATGTTTTGTGGCTTTAAGAAGTTTCCTCATCCAATTTTTTTTTTATCACTTTAGACCGACCCAATTGAAAAAAATTCAATCCCTCTTTTGTTCAATAAAAAAAATGGATTCGAGTCGGATTTGCACCAGGTCTGGAGGGTAAAAAAATTAGTAAGGTAGTTTTTAAAAGCCAAGTTACATTTTTGGAACGAGAAAATCAGTTTTAGAATTATTATTTTTAGTTCAGTTTTAAATACGTAGAAATGATATATACACATTATTTAATTACACGGTTAAGCAAACTTATACTACTTAATTACTCATCACAGCTATAGTTTGCTATAACGACCACTCGCGACCAACATTAACCATTAATTAGGTGGGCTGACTTCAAGTTTGTATAATTAGGTATGTTTGTATATTTATAATTCGCTACATTTGTATAATTCACAACTAACAATTCTTTGTTTGATTTGTATTTGTATACGATGGTTTGTATTTGTATATGGCAATGATTTCCTTTGGTTTTTCAGTTGTGTCATCATATACATTCAATCTTTTTGTGCATAATTTTTTAAAGTTTGTATAAACGTGTAGCTTTCGGATTTTGTATAATATAATTTATATAATTTAATTTATATAATATATTTTGTATAATTGTTTAAAGTTCATATGTTTATGTTTGTATCAATTCGTTATTTCGAGTTTTTTTATATTTGTATAATTTCAGACTTTATATTACTCAATTATACAAAAACACGCGAATTATACAAACGTACCTGTGAATTATACAAACGAGATGCGAATTATACAAATTATTGTCCTCTCTCGCTCGCCTCTCTCCTTTCTCTCCCAATCTCGCTCGCCTCTCTCCTCCCTCTCTCGAACCAGAATATACAAATACATATGTATAATATACAATTATCTAACCGATATACATATACAATTCACTTCTCTCTCACTATCTTCCCTCTCTCGCTCGTGTCTCTCCTCCCTCTCCCAGTCTCGCTCACCACTCTCCTTCCTATAACATGTAGCTATGAATCGTAATTAGCAAATTATAGCTATGGAGCGTAATCAGACTATTTTTGAGTGGTTATATGCGAAAGTTCCTCTTTATTAAATATGAAGAATGTTTATATACTATTATTTTAATAGGCGTATATTCATTTTAATTTACAAAATTGAGAGATATATTTGACTCTTTTTTCAGTATAATCTTTAACGATTCTCAATTGGCTAAAGTTGACTTTTAGGGGTCGTTTTGTGTGAATAATAACACCAAATAGTCCTGAGATTAAATTTTTAGTGTCACTTAATTTGATGCTAAGCTTGCAAGTCCGGGATAACTTATTCTGGAATTAATAATTAATATCGGAATAAGTTATCCCTCCCCTTGGATGGCATAGTTAAATGACAAAGATATCCCTTTAAACCCTTTTTATACATCACTTTTCATATTTATCAATGATATTTTTATTATAAATAAATAACTTGTTCTTAAAATTCATGCAATGCATACAACAAACCAAACACTCAATAAGAAATTAATTTCAGTATAACTTGTATTCAAACCAAACGACTCCTTAGAATTTGTTAGACCCGATATTCATTTCTTATCATATCTCTTCACGAGCCTCTTTATCTTGCCAAAAAGAAAAGGATAACAGAATGGGACAAAGTAAACAAGGTGTTACATTAATTGATGAAATGGAGTTTTTTGTGGGGACTTTGAAACAGTATGGCAGACGAAGACTATGGTAGAAAACCTTTCGGCGGCATCTACAATCCGTGCCCACATAAAACCTTTACGTTATCGACAAGTTCTCTCATGCAATATTTCCAAACCTAATTAGAATTTAGACCCACAACTTTATAATAAACAATAATGCTAACTCAACAACCTTATACATACTTTGGATGTTAATGGTACTTGATACTAAAGTCACCATTACACCAGCCAGTTCAACTTGTTGCTATTCAACACAATGTACCGTTTTCATTATATTAATGCTTAGTGGAGCAGGTAGTTCCCCACTTTTTTGTGTTTTGCTTCTCTTTACCAAAATACTAAAGAGTTATTTTTGTCTTTGCATAAACGAGATTCAATTGAACCATCTTACCATAATTTAGCTCCCTTGAAAATATAATTAAATAATAAAAGTCTACTCTCTCTAATATTAATTCTATTATTAGTTATTTTTTGAGGTGAGTACCAAGTTAGTACTGAACTACTGTAGTTGGACCGAGGAAATATAATTAACTCTTATGAATACACAACGAACAGGCAAATAACTTAATTACATGTTGAAATCTAAATGGGATGAGTAGGGTGTCAATTAATATTAGCATTGGTTGCAATAGCGACAATCCCCCATCTCTCATCATTGTGCATTACCTAATAGTAACGACTGTCATGGACAAAAAACAAGTTGGGATAAAAGGGACATATGCCAGATTTCTAGTTACTATCTCTTCTTTCACTTTTACTTGTTTATTTTATTATATTTCCTCTGTCCTTAATTATTTGTCTATTTTTTTTTTTAGTTGTCTATAATTACTTGTCCATTTTGACAAATCAAGAAAAAGACAATATTTTTTTACCTATTATACCATTAATTAATTACTTTGAAATAGATGGAACTTCTTGAAAATCTTAAGTTTTTTTAATCTATCCACTTCATAATTAATAAGGGTAAAATAGTAAACTTACTATATCAATCATTATTTTCTTAATAGGTATGTCAATTCAAAGAAGAAAAACTTCTATTTTGGTTTTAACCTTACATTAAATGCTTATTCTTAATCATTTTTTCAAGTCCATTAATGAAAAAACACCTATAACTATGAGTATCATAATAAAATATGCAATTCATCTATCATTTCTTAAGAGTATGCAAAATCTGCTATGGACGAATAAAAATGAATGAAGTATTATTTAAGTTGTTCTATTTAGAGAAATTGGAACAGGGTAATTATATTCTTTTGCGACTTGTCAATAGAGCCCACTAAATCATTGGCTTCTCGATGGAATATATGCCTTATCGCCAAATTTTTCCAAATTTTACATACTGTATAAAATAGTATCCTTACAATTTTCTTGGATTTTTTTTTTTAAAAAAAAAAAAAGTTTGGGGATAGGGAGATTAGGGAAGGAAATTAACAAGATAATTATTTTAATAGTCAATCAACCGAGATATTAAAATTCCTCAATAATTTTTTTAGGTGCAACTAATTCTTCGGCTACTTTACCAGTCGACCTCAATTCCCAAATAATGTTAGCATCTAACTTAGGAGCTGAATTTAAGCGAATTGTGCGTATTTGTTTATACATCTACTAGTTCTTTGGTGATTATTATCCTATTTATCATCAATTAATTACTAGGACAGCAAATATTAGTCATATAATAGTTCATCTGCTTTAAAAAAGAATTTAAGAGTTCTAAAGTATGACGTTCAATCCTTTTAATCTTGATGTAACTTATAAACAATTCTTAACAAATGGAGTAGTTTGAATGTTTATTTGTTTCTTCCCTTGTTTGGTACGTGAAGTAAAAAATAAAAACAGTAAAATTTAGGTTATAATTTGGGATATAGTTAATAGTATACTGTTGTAATTGTAAATTTTCGGATATTGCATAACAGAACAATGAATTAATGAATCAATAGTTACAAAATTAGTGCACAAATTTTCTAGACCAAAGTGGAGCATGTAAATGTAGCAGGATCATACAAAGCAGGAACCAAGTATTTCCTTCCATTTGTACCATGTGCATTATAGCTTGCACCTGTAGTTTTGTCCACCAGTAAATCTCCAGGATAGCCTGGGTATGCGCCCTTGGCGTAGACACCGGGGCAAGCAGATGCAGCTTCCAATGGCGCATCTGCTTCGCCCTGGTAGTAACCGTTTCCAAATGGGTTCGTAGCTGTTCCAGCTAATAAGCTAGCTAAGTTGATCACCATACCATCAACACCCACATCGTTGTTTGGTGCACCCAATGGTGTGCTTTGTGGACCGTAGATGGGCTGGTGGAACGGCCAGGCGCAGTAACCAGGACACAGAGTCTCTGAGTTACCAACCCAAATATAAGCAAATTTGTAAGTTTTGCCCTTAATAACATCACCCTTAAAAGCCCCATGTGTTCCACATCGATTGACGCAGAACCCATCAACGGCAACATCAGAGGCGGTCAAAACAACGTTAATGGCGTCTTTCTGTTCACCCTTTGATGCTAATTGCACGATTTGTTTCTGGGTCAGTGATTTTCCAAGGGAATAATTTTCGATGAGAACTTGTTTCCCCAAAGAGAGGGAAAGGGTGTTCTTAGAATTAGCGAGATGGTAGTATTTTTCAGTGGTTTTCCACCATTGTGCTACTGAAGGATTGGTTTTAGATGGAGCTGATGAAGAAAGAGAGTTGATGAAATCAGATACAATAGCTCTTTGGGATGGCTTGAATTTTCCATACCAAATCAAATTGACTGATATTTTGCCAGAAAGAAGTGCACCCTTGTGGTACTGCAACAGCTGAGTTTGTTCTACTAATGCAGTGAGCTTTCTTGAAGCAAAACACACATTGATGGAAGAAATCAATACAAAAAGTGATAAAATGAAATGGGAAGTAGACATTTTCTTTTACTCTAGGAAAAGTAAAGATTTGTAGTTTGGATGAAATACAAGGGAATAGAGGAGGGTTATTTATACAGAGGGAGAGGGGAGAAGGGTGTGTTTGTGTATGTAATGAAGGTGCTGAGAAAGCAGTTAAGTTGGACAAGTGAAAATAAACAAAGCGCGTTGTCATTTTCATTAACTGGAGCTAGCTGCTACGCAACACAAGTAAGATGCAATCTTTACTTCTTGACTTATGGATTACTTACTACTCTCACGGGTCGCTACTCATCATTGACTTGGGATTTATTAGTTTATCTCGTAATAACTTATTTTACATGTATATCTTCTTTCGTAACTATCACATAAATGGTGTTATAAATAATTTTAGGATTGTTTAATATCTTCCTATAATAAAATAAACATATATTTTATTCTGAGATTAATCTTATGCTTCACGGCTCATTATTCTATTGTGTCACTCAACAACTTTCTCAATAGAAAATAAGAGAAACACAAACCAATGTAGATATGCTAGTAGCTTGTTTCAAAAGAAAGATAACCCCATCAAAACTATCACTAGCAATTTCGGAAAAAAGTTGAAAATTACAATATTGCTGCATGACAGCTAACATTTGATAGTAATAGATTTTAAAGAAAATTTGTCTTCAGTAGTTTTTGAGACTTTCACTCGTTAAACTTTAAAAAATAAATCTAGTAACAAGAATAATTTTAACATCCAAGAATCACAACTTCAAATATTTTAATGTTCAAATTTCAAAATCTATTGCCAAATTGGTAGAGTACTTTTTAGCCTGATATTTTCGTTTTTTTTCCCTTAAAAGTATTTTTCAGGGAGGAATAGTATCCTCATAGATATTCCTATTTAGTTTAATTAATTTAATCAAATTTGCAACTTTACAATTGGAAATGAAGGATCTTTACTGCTTGGGAAACCTCTCTTGTCGTTAAAAGAAAATCAAGACTATTATTAAATCACGAGTTTTATATTTAAATCATTGAAAATTCATAAAATTCCCGAATTATATTATTCTCATCAAATTTAAACACTTCCTTAAAGTCCAGAGAAAGTGGTTTCAGTCTCTAAAACTTCACGAAGCATAAAATTCATAGAGGTGGAACACCCAACAACTAATTACTCCAAATAATATTTTTCACAAATAACTAAATTACACATAACTAATGCAATACAAAAATAAACGGATACATAATTTTTTTACGTTACTAAAGCCAAATGACCCTTAACTTACTCTGCGAAGACCACCAGGTTGTCACAAGGAAAGGTGACCATCTCTTTCTTTTCAAAAAAATCGATATTTTCTTTTATTTATCTAATCTTACTATTTAATTTCCTCAGCCTAACATTGAATATAAAATAAGAGTGTAAATAAAAAAGGGAAATGTGTAATTTAGAACTTAGCTTATGGCCTATGGGTGTATCTCCAAACACCTTGACTATCTTTATTTTATTTGACGGGCCTAATATACTCCGTTAAAATTTCCTTTTGGATAATCTTCTTTTAGGCAAAATCTTAAATGGCACTTAGGATTACGGTTTACCAAATAAATTACCAATTATTACTAATATTAGTAAACAGTAAAATTGCTTAAAGTAATGAAGAATTGGACAATATTTGTGAAAGCAAACCGAAGGAATTTGCTCTTCCATTTTCAACCTCAAACAAATAAATGAATCAAAAATTACAGTATTCACTAAGCTAGATTAGCTTCTTCTTCTTCTTCGTGTACAACTGGTACTACATTACTACGATTATTTTTTCTAGACTAGAGTTGAACATGAAGATGTAGCAGGATCATATAAAGCAGGAACCAAGTATTTCCTTCCGTTTGTACCATGTGCATTGTAGCTTGCACCTGTTGTTTTATCCACCAATAAATCTCCAGCATAGCCTGGGTAAGCACCCTTGGCGTAGACACCAGGGCAAGCAGATGCAGCTTCCAATGGCGCATCTGCTTCGCCCTGGTAGTAACCGTTTCCAAATGGGTTTGTGGCGGTTCCAGCTAATAAGCTAGCCAAGTTGATCACCATACCATCAACACCCACATCGTTATTTGGTGCACCCAATGGTGTGCTTTGTGGACCGTAGATGGGCTGGTGGAATGGCCACGCACAGTAACCAGGACAAAAAGTCTCTGAGTTACCGACCCAAATATAAGCAAATTTGTAAGTTTTGCCGTTAATAACAGCACCCTTAGAAGCCCCATGAGTTCCACACCGATTGACACAGAACCCATCAACAGCAACATCAGAGGCGGTCAATACAACATTAATGGCGTCTTTCTGTTCACCCTTTGATGCCAATTGCACGATTTGCTTCTGGGTCAGTGATTTTCCTAGGGAATAATTTTCGATGAGAACTTGTTTTCCCAAATTAAGGGAAAGGGTGTTCTTAGAATTAGCGAGATGGTAGTATTTTTCAGTGGTTTTCCACCATTGTGCTACTGAAGGATTGGTTTTAGATGGAGTTGAAGAAGAAAGGGAGTTGATGAAATCAGATACAATAGCTCTTTGGGATGGCTTGAATTTTCCATACCAAATCAGATTTACAGAGATTTTGCCAGAAAGAAGTGCACCCTTGTGGTATTTCAAAAGCTGCATTTGTGGGTCTTGCACTAAAGAAGTCAGTTTTCTTGAAGCAAAGCACACATTAAAGAAGGAAATGAGAAGAAAGAGTTTTAAAATGATATGAGCAGCCATTGATGTTATTCTATTGAAGCTTATGAAGAGTAGTAAAACAGAGTATGAAAGAGGAGGTGTGGAATGAGATGAGATTGCTATGAGGAATGAGGGGTATTTATATAAAACAGTGAGATTGAGTTATATGGGTGTGAGATTATTTAAATAATTTTAATTAAAGAAAGCATTAAAATAAGTCATGGAGGAACTTGCTAAGAAAGTGACAACTGCTAAAATCAAACGCTATACACTTTTAGGTGAGGATGGAAAAATTAGCTTTAGCTTTATTCTCGAGCTAGATAGCTAAATAATAATAATAATAATAATAATAATATCACAACAAATCAAAAAGAGCATAGTTACAGCATTTGCTTTTGGTCTATAAAAGTGGTGCCTGAACCTGCAGGACCATATGGATAATAATAATTGAATAACAGCAGTGACAATAAAAGGCAAAGGGTATATTAGGGATTTACAAGGTACAGAATATTTGAGACGTTGAGACTCTACTGGGTGCTTTAAGCAAAAGAGAGAGAGAAAAAAAAAAGGGTATTAACAGGCTGGAAAATAAGATGTATAGTTATGGGGAAATGTGTGTGGAAATATGACGAAATGGAAAAGAGTGGAGTATTGAGAAATGTGACTGAGCATTCTTGTTTAAAATATTACTCTCTCCGTTCTTCCTTTATTTTTACTTGTCCATGTTTGATATGTTATGTTTTTCAATAAGCAACAAATAAAAAAGATAAAATATCATTTTGTTTTACAAATTAAACAAAACAAGTAAAAATGAACGGAGAAAAAGCATCTGAATTGGGTGAGGCTACTGGAAGTCTCGTGAGATGCATATATGGCTACACTGCAGCAGCCTACTAAGAGCTGTGAAATTGAATAATCCAGCTGGATCTAGCTATCACGTGACAACTGTTATTTCCTATTTTTGTAAATTACTTTCTTTTATCCACTTCTTTCTTTTTCTTTTCCCTTTTATGCTCTTTAGCACTTCTCTTTTTATTTTTTTCAATTATTACAGTACGTGTTTTCAATACAGATCAATACAAGAAAATTGAAATATAATTCATAAAATAGTGGAGTACTTTGAAGTGAGAGGAAATGAAAAATTAACTTCAGAATTCTGTTATAATTACTAGAAATTACCATTGTACGTATGATCATGTCAATCCTATTTGAAACAATAAATGAGATTAAAGGACCACTACAGAAACTTAATGGAAGTCAGAACTCAGAACCATTTAGCTCTTTGTGAGCGAGGAAGGATAATAATTTTGGGATAAAATATATCATCATTTTATTTTGTATTTGTTTATGGGTACAAGTTTGTCTCAATATTTTTTTTTTTTTTTTTTGATGTAGTTGGTTATCTCATATATATATATATGAGGGGATAAGTCCTTAGGATGTGTTTGGCAGAAAGGAAAATGAACTCTAGAGTTGATAATTTCAAATATTTTGCTTGAATAAACTCATTATACATAAAAGAAAATAAACATATACCCAAGTTATTCATCGAATTACAAAGTACTGTCAGATTAATTATATAATGTTAATTGTATGTTCTCAAGGAAGCCGTTCTCTAATCCCACAATAATGTAACTGGATTAGATTATTATATTGTGCAAATATATATGTAAAATGGATAAACTAGCTGTTAATTTTTTTGTGCAGTAAGTCAGTATCCAGAAATGTGCGCATCCAATGAACTCCATTAATCAAGAATGCTAAACAAATATATTTTAATTTTAAATTTTCACACTTACCAATTCTCAGTTGTCCGGTACATTGCACACTGTATGGCAGATGACACTCCATCACTAAGATAGTATATCATAAATCATAATTATATCTTATAATTAGGCACTTGAACAAATACACCTTGTATTAGATGAGATAAAAACTAAATAAAACCTACTTCCTCTGTGCCATATATATTATATTTTTCTTTTCTACGTTTCTTAAATAATATTTTAAAAGTGTTTGAGACGAATATTTTTAATTACCTTAATAAGTAATACGAAACGAAGGGAGTATAATATGCTAATGAAATTAGTCACGGATACAATAGTGCAATTTCTTAGTAACATCGCACTGCGTTTGAACAATTATATATATATATATAGTTGTGAAGCATAGTATCAAAAAACATCATGGGATAACTAGAGACATTCTCAAAAGTATCACGTGCAGTGTTTAAAGTTCAACGAAATGAGGTTCACGGAACATTTTTTTAAAAAAATCTTAAATTCATAGAGATAAATATTACTTGCTAATATATAAATAGGATAATGTAAGATTTGCTAACTTTCTCCCTTTCAACTTTTTTTTTTTTGGCAATTGGATGAGCCGTTAATTGTGAGGAGGGAGAGATATACGAACTAATATTTCACATCACAAATATACGTTATTTAATTTTTGAAGATAAAGTGATATATGAACATGTGAATTAAATAGTCAAGGTACAGTAAAACCTTACTAAATTAATACTTGATTAATTAATAATCTCTCTAAGATAATAATTTCCTCTGGTTCCAACTTGGGCTAATGGAAAAAAAATCACTCATTTCAATAAAATAATAAGATAATATATTTTCAGAAGACCCCTATATAAATATATGGTCCCATTAATATTATAAATTAATAATTCTTTGAAAGTACAAATATATCTAAGAAATTTAGTGAAATGTGATTCTATTATGTTCTTTTTTTGTTAAAATTTAAATCAAGTTAAAGTTCATCTATAACTTTTCTTATTGCATCCAAAAGTTTTGGTCTTTTGTCTTTTCTAATTGCACCGTAAAATTGTGAAGAGTTCTAGATGCAAATGTTTTCTTACGCGTAACTGGTTCCAAATGTATAGTATCATCTTCAACTTTATCATCAACATTGTTTTTCCAATGATATCCACAATTTGTTATGAACTCTAGACCTCTGAACATGTATCATTTTCACCCGTCCAATAGGTTATAAACTTCCATTTTATTGCAGTAACCGAGCTCATTAATCATGACCTCAAGTTCATGAATGACGTTTTCACAAGTGGCTCTTTCAAATTCTTTGAGATTTCATCCCTGAATAATTTTTCGGTGTCGAAACACTCTTTAAATTAATAAATATTAATTTATCGATTAAATAATACCTCTATAAAATAATAATATTTTATAGTCCCGCCTATATTAATTTAGCGAGGTTGGAGCTGTGCATAAATTCACGAGCCAAAATTAATAATAGTGTTTAATTTTACTTGTTTTGAATGTATTTTATGCGCTCCGCTAAAGAAGTAAAATATATAAATTGCATATATTTTACCTTAGTTGATGGTACTTTTTTTAAATAATTGTGGTGTCCGAGCCAACTTTCGCACACCTTAACTAATTTTATGGGATACTTGTCACCTCCCACCAATAACAAAATACCAGAGAACTCAGAGTTTTGAGTTCTCAACCTCTTCATTCACCTCTAGGTTTCCTTGATGCCATATTTGATAGTAATCCTTATGAATTTTAGTATTTCAAAAAGTCTTAGAAAAATAATTTGGGCAATGTGTTAAAAAATTAAAAAAATCTCATATTGGTGGTTAATGAGATGAGTGAACTCTTTCGAAGGCTTGGACAATTCTCCTCCTTTTGAGCTAGCTTTTGGAGTGTGTGTTAGGTCTAATACCTAATTTAACATAGTATCAGAGCAGAATCCATCTCACCCAATTTTGGGGGCTCGAAGTCAAAATTGTCCATACACCAGATGCTAAGCACTGGGTGTGAGGTGGGGTGTTAAAAAATGACAAAATTTCACGCTGGTGGTTAATGAGATGGTGAACTCCTTATAAGATTTGGGCAATCCTCGTTTCTTTGACCTAACTTTTGGGGTTAAATTATTTCATACAATTAATAATTCATATAAAGAATGAAATTTAAAAATAAATATTATTTTTTATATAATAGATAAATAAAAATAAACATAAAAACTAGAAATTAAAGAATAGATGAAGTAGTGTCGCCTCAAGAACGAAAAGTATTTACAAAAGATTCAAAAAGCAAAACTATATTATTATTATTATTGCAATGCCCTAAACCCCCGGTAACCGTGACTTGGAGCTAAGAAATCAGCGTGTCTCACGGATGTTTCATTTTCTTTTCTGAAAATTATAATTTCCAGCTGTGGATAACACTATCCTAATACAGTACTAATTAAAATCCCTATGTTTCATTATTCCTAAACATTGCTTACCTCATACTTAGCTAACTAAGTTTATTTTTTTAATTATTACGAGGGAGCCTATGATATATATTTTTTCTTTTTGATGTTGTTTCACCTTATGTCTAGAGTCCGTATTACCGTCTCCATTAAATTTGAATCATGCATTGTAAGTCCATTCAGGTTAGCACTCCTTACAAGATTTTTTTTCCATTTCAAACTCAAATTCGAAGCCTCTTATTAAGAATAGAGCATGTTGAAGCAAAAAGTTTCACATTAGTGGTTAATGAAATGGGTGGACTCCTTATAAGTCTTGGACAATCCTTCTCTCTTTGAACTAGCTTTTGGGGTGTGAGTTAGGCCCAAGACCTAATTTAACAAAACAGTCATATTATTGCACCACAATTCGATTTATAATAATAATTAACCATGAAAAATTAAAAGGACCAAAAAAAAAAATGGTCTAGAAACTATAGAAGAAAAAAAAGTCTACGAGGAACGTACTACTTTGAAATAGAACTTAACTAATTACTTATGATATCCAGCATCATCTTAGCTGTAAATGGTCCAACAATTTAGGAACTTTTTGTCAATATTACCTAAATTTAAAAAAACTTCTGGAAAACTCTGACTATATGGGTTGTCTAACACCTTGTTAGTTTGCATGCTGGTACGATATTGTATTATGTTAGTATTATGTAATACTCATAATTTAAATAAATATAGTATTGAATATATTTTATTTTTTTTCGTTTTATAATACTTACATATCAGTCATTTGAAAAATAAACTTATGAAAAATATTACGTAGAAATATTTATTATTAAAAAAAAAAGTGGAATGAGAATATAACAGAACTATTAAGAGCAAAAACAAAAATGAAAAAAAAAAACGTAATTATATGTGTCACACCTCTTTTTCGACCGGCGGAGAGGATTTTTTCAATTAAAGTGACGGTATTGATTAAGGGATTTTTTTAATTTTTCAGAGTCGCCACTTGGAATTGAATTATGGTGTTCCAAGTCACCTTTTTGTTTAATCCCTAATCAAAATTCGGTCTGCGAACTAGAAATTCGGTTGACCGAGGGGAAGGTATTAGGCATCCATCGAGTCTCGTGGTTCTAGCACGGTCGCTTTTATTGACTTATACTTATCTTAATATATTTTTTGGATAATTTGTGTCTACAGGCCATGGTTTGCTTATATTTTTTTTATTGTTGAATTTTTATTGGTCTTAAACCAGATGCATAACTGCATTCTCGATTTTGACATACAATAGCTAAGAAGCCTAACTGTTTTATTCTCTCGAATGTATCACCTAATTTTCTCTGTCTATGAAGTTTAGTTTAAATTTAATGAAAGCTAATTATTAAAAATTATTTAGTCAAGGTGCGTTACTGCATCCTTGAATTTCTTTTAAATGTCTCAAAAAAGATGTGTAACCACATTCTTAATTGAAACCATTTTTTAATGTGTCTAAATTTACCTACCGAAATTAGCTTGTCAATATTTAAGCGTGAATCAAGTGGTGCCCAACTACAGTTATTCAATCAAAATTTATCAATCTCTCATTATTTTAAGATAATAATAATAGTAATTTCTTAAACATGCGCACAATAGTTAGTAAACTTGTTGAAATTTTCTATTTAAACTCAACAAAGAATTCATTAAAATCAATAAGGCATAACATCAAAACTTTCGATAATTAATTAAGGAAAAGAGTGGGAAAAGAATCTTTAAACATACAAGAAATAATCACACGTTATACAATTTTATTCTAAATTTAATAATATAACATATTCAAACATATTTTCAATACTATAATGTAAATATTAAACACACATAGAATTTAAACAACTTCATAACATTATAATCATGTCTTATATAATAGTGAAATCAAGCTATACAAGCTATACAAGTTATTATTAATATAATATAATATATTGAAGAAATAAAAAATAGTGTAAAACTTTATGTTCGGTCAAAAATTAGGTGTCTACAATATGATCACAATAGTACAATCGTTTCATAACATTATAATTTTCTGTTAGTACATAACGATGAATTTGATAATATAATACATAAAATTTACATAACAGTCAAAATTAATAGTAACACAATAGTAATAACCATCCAAACAGCTGTGAACAAACTGGATTTCATTATCACTAATATATTTTATCCTCATATAGACTATTCCGATCCCTTGCAAGTGTTTTAGTTTGAGATGTATAACTTACTAGTTGTTTGGGGTAATTGATTAAAAGAAGTAAATAAATATCAAATGTTTAAAAATTAGTTTTAGAGGTTGAATTAAAATTTATAAATAAAAAATGATGCATTTTAATTTATATAGAAGTGTTAAAAATATATAATCAGCGGCCAGTGTATTTGACAAAAACTGATGCTAATAAATATATGTATTTTATTTTAAACAACCAAAATGTCCTTAAAGTAATTTTAAAAAAATCATAAATATAAAAATAATTTTACACGAAAAAGGACAACTTAATTATGAAAAAGGTGTAACAAAATTTATACCAGAAAAAATACAAAAATAAAATAAAAGATTTGATCAAACCACAAGTACTTACTTAAGATATTCTACTTATGACTTTTAGTTGATATTGATTTATAAATACTTGACTTATAAGCATTTATGATGTGTGCCGAACGCGTAGATAATCATAAAATATTTATAAGTTGATCAAATTTATAAACTTAGTTGAATAGTTTCTTAGCGAGTGTTTGATCATAAATTTTTTATAAGATTTAAAAATAATTATCTTTACAATATTTTGGATTTCTCAAAAACTTACTCGGACCAATTTTAAAAGAAATTAATTTTAAAAACTCAATTTTTCGATTTTCAAATTTTGAACTTCAAAATCTAGGGCCAGGTCAAACAAAAATTTACTGTACAACTATATATGCCAGTTAAGCACATGAACAAGACCTTCTATGGTCAATCGAATTGAATTATTTTTTCCCTACAGAATCTTAATTGAATTAAATACAAGAAAATGTGAGTTTGAATAGAGTTGAATTTTTACAGTTGATGCATGCATTGAAGTATAGAGGGATCCTATGAGGGAATATCATTTACTCTGCCTTACATCTTACCTGCCAAACATTTTATCTCTGCAATATGTCTGCTCTTTTTTATTGTTTTAAAATAGTATTTAATATGTGTAATCTGGTGATTATTACACTACTTTGTATATATGAAATTTTACGTTATCACACTACGCAAATGCTTAAGTGAGATAGAAAATTTATATACTTAATTTGTTTTTCAAGGTTACTATCAGGATGTTTGGATTGACTTATAAGTTGGTCAAATCTACTTTTAAATTAGTTTTTGATTTCTAAAAATGTTTGACAAATATAAAAATAACATAAAATAAGTTAGGAATTGTTTGACAAGGGTTAAAAACAACTTAAAATAAGTTTAAAATGACTTAAAAACCAAAAGTAGGTCTCCCCCTACTTTTTATTTTTTTGACTTAAATAAAACCTATTTTTTTTAAGCCAATCCAAATAGGTTATAAGTCCATTTGTTACAATTTTTTTTTTACTATCTTCAATTATCTTTGAAGTGACTACATAGATGTAAGGGCTCATTTTGGTTTGTGAACAAGTTATTCTATGATTAGTTATCTCAATCTCAATGTGGGATAAAAGTAATACTATAAACATGGGATAACTAATCCGTAATAAGTTATTTCGTAATGTTATTCCAACTAAACATGAAATAAACTCATTCGAAAATTAATTTTGAAATTAGTTATCCCTTATCCCTCGTACCAAATGAACCATGTGCTATATATTAGAACACCCAAATGGAATGTTTGGTACCATGTATAAACCAAAATAGTCATGAAATAAAATTTTAGTACTATATTAGCCCTTATTCCTTGTTTGGTTATTAGTTCTCATATATCTTAAACATCAAAGTTAGAAATATTTTATATTTGTCGGATCGTGTAATAATAGTATGGATTAATTATCAGTGAATAAAAATGACAAAAATACATGTGATGTCCCTTGAACCTTTTTTTCCCTAATTTATAAGGTGGAAATATTTTTTGCAAACAAATAACTTCTCAGAAAGTATGCAATAATGCATATTGTTCTTAAATTTTAATACAGCAAATCAAACGATTGATAAGAAATAATATTAGAATAACTATTATCAACATACCAATCCCAGTACATATAACTTGTATTCAAACCAATCAACCCCTAATTGTAATTGATGTTGGGATAGTTTTGTAATATAAAGGAAAAGTTCCCACATTGGTGGAAGAAGCCACCTTTTTTGTCCTTTTAAGGCCTAGCCCATTTAGTCAATTTAATAGAGTAAGTCTACTTAAATTTAAAGATTTATTTTTTTCGTAATTCATTTTGAACAACTTGTTTATTTAAAATTTGAATTTAATATTTAAATTTTAAATGAAACAAAAACTTTTGTATGTTCAAATAGGGAGTAACAAACATTATTTTTCAAAAGGGAGCAACTAAAGGTTGTGATTGTTCAAAAAATGAGCGTCTCTTTCATGAAAAGTCATTTGTTCATGAAAGAACATGACTATTATGAAAAATCATCTATGTTCAAAGAACATGACTATTATGAAAAGTCATTTATGTTCATGAAAGATCATGACTACTATGAAAAGTCATCTCTTAAGTTCTATAAATACAAAGCATTTCCTAAAAGAATATACGAACAATAACTCTTGAAAGATAGTGATCTTTCACGCCTCAAAGCTTTTAATTTCTCTGTTATTTTTCTCCTAACAATTGATACATCCATCCAATAAATCTCAGTAATTTTTATAATCAATTGATCTTGCATTTAGCACTTCAACAGTGTTGTGCCTTATCTTATGAGTTGTTAATGTTATAACTTAGAAGTCAAATTCTGGTTCGCTCCACTTGCAATGGCTAAATCTGTGGTCTAATAAAATGTGTGTGTCTGTCTCTACCTTAATAAGAGTTTTTTTTTTCTGTCCAAATAAAATTTCCCCTGTTTCCTTTTGTCCTAGCAAACATATTATCTTAGAAATATAATCCATTGCTTAAATATGTAGACTGCACGAGTGGCCTTAATATAAAGCTTTAACGACAATAATATATTTAGTAGAATTCGAAGAGAGTTAGATATACGAAGACCTTAATTATATATACCTTTATAGGATAGTCATAGAATATGAGGCTTTCAAGTGATATATTAAGAAATTCATATAATTTGAGATCGCTAGATAAATTTATTAACCTTAAATCTTGATTCCGCCTAATGTCCCTCTCAATGTATATATTTGTTTTTTTGGATTTATATTTGGTGTCCGAAGCCCATTTTTAGATTATACTCCCAACAAAATAAATTTCATATCGAGAACTGAAACATCTTATTAAAAGTAAAACAGTCTCATCACTGTACCACAACCACAACTCATGTTTATCTTTTATGGATATATATCTCAAGAGAAAGTTCATAAAAGGGAAGATAATAGCTGACAAATTATTATAACTCATATCATATGTTTGACTTGAAGTTTCATTAATCACATCTACTACATTAGCCACATGTGTAGGTTTTGACTTCTTTACATATTAAATTAAATTAAGAGAAGTAGATAAGATAGGACCAAGTGCTAAAGGCCAGTTAACATATTTTCCCTCTAATTGGCTATTGCTTTGGGTCATGTCTAGAAAGTAGTTAAACCTTTTCGTCTTCGAGATATTTCGATACGTATTACTTCAATTGTTTCAACTTTCGTAGCATTATTAATTAAGTGAACACTCCTATTATTTTTTAATTAAAAAAAAAGACATTGAAATTGGTGGTGTATTTCTACATGTTATTTCATCCGTCTTAATTTAAATGTCTTATTTTTCTTTTTGATTTGTTTCAAAATGAATTCATTTTTCTATATTTAGTAATTTTTTTAAAATCTAGTATCTTATATGACAAGTTTAAGATGAGAAAATTCAAAAGTCTCTCCTTATTTAATTTTATAAGTTCATGCTCAATCAAACTAAAACACTTAAACTGATATGGAGTGAGTGTGAAATCTCTATGGCTACAAAAGCATACCGCACCTATTTTAAATTATATAGATTTCGATCAATATTTTAAATATATATATATATATATATATATATATTAATTATCTTATCATATTGACATAAGAATAATTACAACTTATAATAATCCTTTTTTTTTCTACAGTTTTTGATCGATATCTAACATTTAGTTTTAAATTAAGGAGTTAATCTAATAAATTTTATATTCAAAGATTAATCAAATTGATTTTTGAGAAACAAAAAGTACCACATAAATTAGAATGGATGAAGTAATATAGTATTTCTTTTTTGAAACCAAATAAAAAATGGGAAAAAGCAAATGATTATGTCCTATAAATTCTAAAGAGTGTTTCCGTGTGTTGTTATACAAATCAAAGCTGTATGGTTTCCTTTACAATTGGCATTCATAACGTGGATAATAAATGGCTTATACATCGATCTATGTACATTTAGTACACGAGTGGGCTTCTTAATATACATTATATACTTACACAAATGTATAAAATTAATAATTATATAGGAGTCTTACTTCAACCTTTAATTTAGAGGCAAATCCACGAATTGAAAATGTAAAAAATATCACTATCTAAATCAATATATATCGAGTTTTAGTAATCCCTAAAGGTAGGTAGTGAGCCTCTGCCTTAATTATACGTGTTACATATAAATTTATTGCAAAATGCAAATATTGGTTGTACATGAAATTGACGTATAAATTCTTGTATAATTTTATTCTCGATCATAATAATTCTTCTATTCTCTATTACTTTTAATTTATTTTATTATTTTTCTTTTTATTTGTATACTTCAATCAATGGCAGTTCGAGTAGAGGCTATAGGTCGTTCAAGAATTGAAGAGAATAGTTATGATCGAGTAGTTTCCATGATCCTATCCAAAAATTTGACTACATGCAAGGATCTTGATTGAAATTAAATGTTGAAAAAGAATTAATAAGAATTGAACAAGTTGATTAGTCAACTCAAATATGCAACATGCACGGAAATTAAACATAATGGGTGGATAAGAGGGAATTGCTCATATGATAAATATTCTTCACTTTCAATTCTAAGATTGTAAGTTCGAGTCACCAAGAAAACAGCAAAGATGGGAGCTCATAGGAAGAGGAGAAAGAAAAATCATAATCGGTGTGAAGTATAGAAAAGTGTTTTTCGATTTGTTCATATTCAATTGGTTAAAAAATTGAAAAATAATTTTTTCCTAGAAAAGCAATTTGCTTAAAAATAATGAAAATGACTCCTATACAGAAATAGCAAATTAAACAAGCTCTAAAAGTCGCATTATACATTGATTGTGTGCTATCTACTCTCCAACACACCACCCAACCATCACCTCCCATAATATTTTTCTAGATCATATATAAATACTTTTATGATACTATTTTTTCCTAACATACTAAACACAAAAAATAATTAAAAACTTTCTTTTCCATGAATAACTTTTTCCTTCGTACCGAACACGCCCAATGTATCAAATTTCAACATCAGGAAACGAAAACTAGGAACGGGTGAATGCATGTATATTAACGAAAAGAGAGACTAAATTGACAAATTCAATTACATTAATAGTACTGCAAATAATTAAATAAATTGCGCGTTTATTATATACGTAGCACGATGCTATATTAGCTGCATGCATTGTCAATAATTTTCGAAACTTGTTGTGGTATGGCCTTGCCAACGACCCATAATTCATTTAATTTATTCTCCCCACAAAATAAAGGAATGCCCATAATGCTTAGATTCACTGCATTTGCATAGCTATTCTAACTTTTCCAGTAACTTAGAAACAGAAAACAGACCTTTTTCAATTTTCGGGATTTTCAACAAAAATTACTCTGTCCCTATTTACTTATCAAATATTTCTTAATTTGATTTTTTTTTTTTTTTACTTCTCATTTTTGACAAATCAAGGAAGAACAATTTTTTGCTTTCTATTATACCCTTATTTTATTAACATTGAGTTAATATCTTTGAAAAATGTAGTGAGTAAGAGGGTTTTTGGATTGACTTAAAAGTTGGTCAAACCTACTTTTAAGTTAGTTTTTGACTTCTGAAAATGTTTGACAAATATAAAAATAACTTAAAATAAGTCAAAAAAATGACTAAAAATAAGTTAGGAAATGTTTGACAATGTTAAAAATAACTTAAATTAAATTTAAAATGACTTAAATAAGTTAAAACACAAAAGTATGTCTCCTCCTACTTTTTATTTTTTGACTTAAAAGTCACTTTAGTTTGATTTTTATTTTTGACTTAGAAGCTACTCGTTTTAAGCCAAATCCAAACGGGCTCTAAATATGTTTAAACACTATCAATTAATAAGGGTAAAATAGTAAACTCACTATACCATTACAAATCATTATTTTCTTAATAAGTATGCCAAGTTAAAATTTGACACTTAAGAAAAGATGGAGGGACTAATTTTTAATTTTTTTTAAAAACATGTAGTAATTAATTCGTTAATCTATTTTGAACTTTATGGTTCAAATTTGAAATTTCACACAATATATTTGATTTATTGAGTCAGAAATCAATTCCAGGTTAATTTTGCATGCATGCACTCATAACATACATTTTACACATGTAATGGGCTTCCATAAAACCCCACTACCCCAACAAAACGATTCTTTTTGTGCAGTATTTTCTTATTTCAAAATAAATGATGTTTTAATTTATTTATTTTTTTGTTTCAAAATAAGCGATGTTATTGATAATTGAGAAATGCTCTTCCAATTTTACCATATTTCAAATAAAGAGGGTTATACTAAAGAGTTACATTTCTTTTCAAAGTATTTATTAATTTAAGGGTAAGTTAATAAAAACGATTCTTATTTTCCATGAACAATTAGTTTCTCAAGGGATGTGTCCAAAACATCACTTACATTAAAATGGAGGGAGAAATACTTAATTTAACTGATTGTTTTAGTTATTGAAAGTTTTTCAATTAATATATTTTCAAGAACTTCCTAATTTCTAAATTGTCTCACGTTAAGGTGGGTTAATCTTTTTTCATTTTTCCTGGTAAAAGTTGTTAGGGTGTTGCCCTGATTTTCTTTTCTTATTTGAAGTTTATTTTTTTTTCTTAAAGAAAAGTCAAAGTATTACCATAAATGCTTGAACTTTTTCGGAAAAGAAAATATAATTTTCTTTCATATTTGATTTATTCTTTCGTAGAGGAAAAGTTTGAAGATCTATAAATTGAAGATCTCCATTCTCATAGCATAACACAATAGCATTCACAATGTAGTCGTTTAGAAAAAAATTTTACGAGGAGATTTATTCTCTCAATAGTTTTAATATTTTTCTTTTATATTAGTTTTCATATAATAATATTATGTTTTTAGTATAAGTTTTTGTCATCTAATTTATCAACGTCTTGATTTGCAATTGTAAGCTTCCGCATGACGCCCTAATCACTTTCGAACCCAACAAAAGCTTGATACAAATTAAATCTTCTTTATACTCATTTTCATTTTTACGTGATTGTATAGACTTTGATTAATATTTTAAGATATATAATTGTCATCATATTAATATATGAGGAGAATTATTAATTTATAATATTTTTCATATAGTTATTGACTAGCTAAATTTTTAATTTTTAATTTTTAATAGTAAATTAATCTAATTTAGATTTAAAAATTAGCCAAATTGACTCTCATAAATCAAAATGCTACAAGTAAAATTGAACAGAGAGATCCCAATTCCGAATATGCTATTTTATGTCACTCAATAACTTGATTAGGACATTCTTGTTTTAATACGCAAAGATACTGATGAATCGTTCTCGTATATTTCCATAATCCTTTCGATTGTTATTTTTATCTGTTCAACTTCATTAGTTATTTTAAGTTTCCCAAAGCTAATTATATCAAGATTCAAGACGCATATCCCCGTCACCATAAGCAACTCCGAGGTCCACCTCCCCTTGGTAACCTTAATCTAAAGTCGTGCATTAAGAAATTGTAGCTCTATATTAGCTCTAAGATTATACTCGATACTTTCGTTTCAAATTATCTGTTATGATTTTTGAAAATAGTAATTATCTCAAATTATTTGTCATTTTAGAAATTTAAGACTTCTTATAATTAATGTCTTGAAGTCTACAAACTTATATCCTCAAATACTTTTCATGATTAATGTTTTTTTAAGGGGCATGTGAAAAAGAAAACATTATTGATAATTTGAAACGGAGCCCTGAGAGAGTATTTGGTACATATTTTAGGTTTCTTAATTAGGACAATTGTTTAATATGCTTGCATAACGTCATGCATGCACAAGCTACATAATTTTAAAACAAAAGCTTCTTGGAATAATAATTAAATTAAGATGTTAAATCTCTATCCAAAACATTGATCTTTTTGAGATACTACTAAAGAAATTGAAAAATTACGTTGACTTTTCTTGGGAAGAGCTTAGAACACATGCTCATTGCCCACTTGACACACTACCAATTCCTCTTTGCAACATTTAGGACCCGTCTGGCCATGCGATATGATATTATGATATGATATCATAATATGGAATTATGAGATGAAATTAAAGTTTTGTTTGGATATGCGATATGAAATTTTTGTGTTGTATATTTTCTCATAAACATAAGAATCCCATAAGTTGTAAAACTATTAAAATATCCTCAATTTTTTATTCAATCTTATCAAATAAATAAAAATTTATAAAATCGCATAATAAATTATTACAAAGTTATTTGTTCTCCATTTAAGTAACTATTTCATCTAACTTTAATTCATCAAACTTTAATTCAATAAAAAAAATTGAACATAAATTGTAGTGTACTAGTCTTTAATATAATTCTCCCACATAGTACGAACAATTTCCTCACGTTGAACTTGCATTTCTCGATCATGTGACCGAGAAGACGAACCAACATTGTTACTTTGAGTTGTAATAAATACAAAACGGTAGAAGTAATAAATTAGGTGTTGGAGTAAATGAAGAGAACAAATTTATTACTCAACAATCAGTTGGTGTGAGTTAAAGTGACTATATGTTGGTGAAAAAAATAAATTTTATGTCGGTGAGAATAATAAATTTTAAAAAGTAATGATGTGATTATAAATTTTATTTACATATGAAATAAATGGTTAGTAGATATAAATGTGGGGTTGTTTTAACAAAATATAAATTTGTGGATCAATTTTTGTATTAAAAATATCTCAAATCATGATATGGAATTCCCATATCATGATTTTTGGAGAATATGAAATCACATCTCATGATATGGAATCATGAGATGGAATCAGCGTAAAATCGCATGTCCAAATGCTGATTCCATCTCACGATTTCATATCGTGATATGGTATCGCATGACCAAACGCCTACTTAATCTATCCGATTAGATTCCTATATCCGTCATTCAGACGTGTCAAATGAGTTGGATTGAATTGAATTGAATTTGAACTATTAAAATAAAATGAATTAATAAATGAATGAATCGTTAGTTTAAATTGTGTTGCATCCAAATTTTGAATTATTATATACACCACGTGAGCAGGGGCGGATTTAGGAAGGGGGAAGGGGTGTCATGTGACACTGCTTCGCCGGAAAAATTTACTGAATAGGTATATACAATTACGAAACAGAAGCAAAAAAAACGTATATATATATTATAGGTGACATTCTTTCTACGAAGTGTTCTTGTAGCTTAGCTTCTTTTGTGCTGATATTTCATAGATCAGGTTGCGTGTTCAAGCCTCATGTTTTTATGTATTTTTTCTCTAACCTTCTTTGTTTGTTAATTATTTGGTGTTTTGTATAAATAAATATTTAGTATTATTAATGAAATTATTTTGATACATTTCATAAAAAAAAAAACTCATTGAAAAGAATTATAATATATATATATTTTGAATTCTGTTTTATAATTCATATAAAAAAAATTTAATATGATATTACATTATTTTATTTATTTTTTTCATTTTAAAAGGTGACACCACTTATAAAAAATCTTGCGTACGCCATTGCACGTGAGAGCCAATTTATAATCTTTCTGCTCATTAAAGCTACATATGAAGATTCAAGCCCCTACTTTACAAACATATTCATGCATCTCATCATCTATATTTACCCTCATCACTTCACCCCATACCTATATCCAAATTCATAATCCAACTTTTTTTTAAGAAAAAAGCTTAATTTATTCTATAAACATTTCTCAAGTATGGGTTCCTTTGATTATTCCAAAACCGCTTATCTACTTCTTGTTCTTGTTTTTCTCAGCTTGCTCCATATTACTTATGGAACAAAAAACTTATTTTCACTATATCAACCACCTCCAATGAGTCTTACGTACCATAATGGCGATTTATTAGAAAGTGAAATAAAAATATCCATTCTTTGGTACGGAAAATTTTCACCTGCCCAAAAATCTATTATTGTTGATTTTCTCCGGTCTCTAAATTCTCCTAGTAAAATTTGGTCACGTAACACACCTACTGTTACAAAATGGTGGCAAACTATTCAGACCTACTTGACAAAAGCGGGTAAAAAAGAGACCCGTTTAGTTCTATCCAATCAATTCACGGACGAAAATTGTTCAATTGGAAAAACCCTAAAAAAATCCCAAATATCAGAATTGGCTCACTCAAAAAAAGGTGAATTAATTTTGGTCCTAACAGCCCAAGATGTTGTAGTTGAAGGTTTCTGTATGGGCAATTGCGGGTATCACGGGTCGGGTCAAGGAAAAAGATCCGTTTTCATATGGGTGGGTAATTCAGCGACTCAATGTCCGGGTCAATGTGCGTGGCCGTTTCACCAACCTATTTACGGGCCCCAAGCCGAGCCGTTGGGTGCACCAAACGGTGACGTGGGTGCAGATGGCATGGTTGTAAATATAGCGAGTCTTTTGGCTGGAGTAGTAACGAACCCGTACGGGAACGGTTACTACCAAGGCCCGGCTGAAGCCCCGTTAGAGGCAGCTTCGGCTTGCGCCGGGTTGTACGGTAAAGGGGCTTATCCGGGTGAGCTGCTTGTGGATTCGATACCCGGTGCAAGCTATAATGCACATGGTACAAACGGAAGGAAGTATCTATTGCCTGGGATTTTTGATCCAAATAAATCAGCTTGTTCAACTATCGTCTAGGACAATTCTGTTGGAAGATTGAGCACTCTACATTTTTACTTTTAGTTATGTAAATTTTGTTTATATATGTAGCTTTTTGAACATTTACTTTGGAAAATGTATTTTTCATCTCGTGTGTCGTAATTGATATATATTTTGTTACCTTTGATACGACGGACTGACGGTTTATGGTATTTGATTAGCTATAAAATTTATTAACAATAGAAAGTGTTTTGAAATTTATGATTATAAACATTCACGACATTTTTGTGGCTATAGAAAGTCTGTTTAATATGTAGTTGCTTTGTCTATGGTTGAAAACAATTCTGCTACACGTTTAATAAAAGGGAAAATTTCATAAATAACTACTGTATGAAACATAATGGGCTTCCTTAACTAAAGTTTACCTATTTACGCAATATAGCTATAGTTTAAATAGCTAAAACAAATCTCATTTGTATATTTCAATTTTTTTAATTAATTATACAAAATGGTGTTAAAATTTAGTTAACTAAATATGCCACAATTTCTGGTATAATTATGAAAAATGATCCCTTAATTAAAGGTTATTGAATCTAATTAGAATACCTTACCAAATAAGTCTTCTTCTTCAAGTAAAATCTCTCAACAAGATCAAAATTCAAAAAATTCAGATTCTCTCTCCTAATCGTGTATATCCAAATCAATTTCAATTTTAAATTGAACGCCTTGTATTTCACTATATCAGTTTGAGTTGTATAGTTATGAATTAATAACAAAATATTGATTTTAAGCGTATTAACATGGTATATGAAGTAGTTGATTGATTTGTATAGTTCGATTATGAGTACTTCACAATTATGATGAAAATGCATAGTGGTTTGTGTGTAGTAATTGTATATGTATATAATTAGTATAGATCTGCAGATTAAGTTTTTTTTTTATGTTTATATATTTGTATATGTTTCAAACGTATTGTATATTATATAGTTTGTATACAATTTGTTGTATATTTTAAGACAACAAATATGTATATTTGAATAATATTCGTATTGACTTATATCAATATGTATATTTGGATAATATTCGTATTTGACTTATATCAATATGTATATGTCATGGATTGATTTGTATGTTAGATAATTTCTATATTGAATTTTGTATAATTGTTGACTTATTCATTTGTGTCTAGATATTATGCAATATGTACAACTAAGTCATATAATACAATACAATAAAATGCTTATAATGGAGCAAGGACGAGTGAGATGCGGAGATGGAGACACGTTGGATGATTCGAGAAACGGTTTCGTACGGAGAGGACACGTCGCTGCTGAACTCGGGTTGGGCTGCTGGAATCTCTGAAACGCGATTTCTCACCGGGTTCGCGAAGGAAGAAGAAGACGGGGGCGGGTCGGGTCGCGTTTCTGGGTTTGTTACTGTTGTGGGTATTGCTGGAAATTGCTGGAAGTTTCTGGGTTCTTTGGATTCTTCTCTTTTGAGAAAAAGAAAAGTGGGCCGGGTCAGGGAATGGATTGGGCTGGGAGGAGTGAATTGGAATTAGAGTGGGAAATGGGAATTGACAAATTGGCCTAATAGATTGCAACTATAGCCAATTAGAATTAGTAAATTAGCCAAATTGATTTAGTTAGTGAATTCGGCTAAAAGTTAAATAAAATGAATTAATAAGAAATTAATTAATGAGCTTCTTAATCTTAACGAAATAAAATAATTTAATTAATTAAAACGATGGCTAAACTAATTACGCGCTACTTAA
>JAJONR010005835.1:0-30157 GCA_029582245.1 Solanum etuberosum | reverse complement strand
TGGGTCTTGTCCCGACTTCCATCTTTGTCAGTTAGAGGCTTTATAGATAGACAGTAGAGTTTCAGAAGTCTGTTCATTTATTTTGTTAAATATTTTAAAGACTTAAGTTGCCTATTTTATGGCGAGTTGAATAATTTATTTTTTTATTCAGAGTTGATCTCTTGACTTACGGATTTTGTAATTGAGTTTATTGAGTTTGTTTCAATTTTTAAGCTTTGTATGCTTGAGTTAGTCTTCCGCTTGTATTTAGCCAGGATGATGGTTTGCTTGGGGACCAGCAATGGTTCTCGAGTGCTGGCCACGTCCAGGGTGTAGGCTCGGATCGTGACAAACTTACTCAACTCAATGCTCAAGTCTTTAAAATAAGTTAAAAATAATTGTAAAAGACTTTTGAAAGACTCTAAGAACTCTCTTGACTTGACTCTTAGCTCTACCTTGAATTTGAATTATGGATTCAAGGGTTATGATCTCATGTTATGGATGATCTCTCGATGTTTATACGTACCTTAGAATGTAAAAATCAACTAGAAAACATAGGTACAATTCGAGGAAACTCAAACGGAAAGAAGTGGGAAAGGGTAGAAGACCTGGCGACCCTGGCGTACTGAGTGGCGCCGGGCGCCAGAGCCCTAACTACAAAACCTGGGTTGGAGCGCACTGAGTGGCGCGGCGCCCCAGATCCCATACTACAAAATCTGATTTAGGGCGCTCTGAGTGGCGCGGCCCCCCACCCCTTTTTCCAGAAAATTGGATGAATTTTCTTGTTCATTTTTTTGACCCTAATTCGTCTAGATTCAAATGGTTTCTTTCCCAAACACTTAGATTCGAATACCCAACAAAAGTATACAAGAATCTACTAAAAAACAACCTCAAATCTCATAAAATCATCTCAAGAACTCCTCCAAAACTCAACAATCAAGAACCCAATAGAAACTTCAACAAAATCCATCAAGAACTCAATTACTCTACTTTCAAGAACATAAATACGCTGAATTAAACATGATTGGCGCGTGAGTAAACAAACCCAACGCTATGTGATCTCACATACCTCGTAAGGATTAACCCTTGGCAAAATCCGCAAGCGAAACTCAAGAACGTGACAAATTTTGGCTCTTTCTCCTCTTTTCTCCTCTTTTCTCTTCTCTCAAAACCCTTGCTTAATTTTGTGAAGCGTAAACTGAACCAATTCAGTTTAGACCCCAATTTAATTACTAAAAATGAATTAAGCTAATTGGGTAATGAAAATACCAAAATACCCTTCAAAAATTAGGGTGACTTTTCTTATTCAGACAACCCAACTTCAAATAGGCATATCTCCCTCATACAAACTAAAAAATTAGCAAACTCGGTGACGTTGGGTAGATAATTTAAAGATCTTTCATTTGATATCTTGTAGCTCACCTAACTCATCCTGTGCTGAGAGTTATGGTCATTTGAAGTTGACCCAAAACTCATACTTAACATAACTTGCCAATATTTCCAAATTGAATTATTTCCAAAAATGATTTCTTTCTAATTCTAATTCTTTCAAATAGTGGGGTGTTACAATATCTCCCCCTTGAGAACATTCGTCATCGAATGAGATTACTCTTAGTAGGCTAAGGGTGTAACATCTAACATTCAACTCAAACACCCAATAAGCAAAATATAAATACAACAAGCCAACTTAAAACAAATCCCAAGGAAATGATTAGTACCTTAATTTGGAATTTCTCCGGACTCGAAGAGATGTGGGTATCTCTTCTTCATGTCCTCTTCAGTTTCCCAAGTAGCTTCCTCAACAAACTGATTCCACCACAGAACCTTGACTGATGCTACTTCCTTGGTTCTCAACTTCCGAACCTGACGATCTAGAATCTGAACATGGATCTCCTCATAAGATAAGCTATCCTTAATATCAATATCTTCAGTGGGTATGATAAGTGAAGGATCGCCCATACACTTCTTCAACATGGAAATATGAAATACCGGATGGACCGCTGCTAACTCTTGTGGTAGCTCCAACTCATAAGCCACATTACCGATCCTCTTGGATATTCTGTAAGGACCAATATATCAGGGACTAAGCTTCCCCTTCTTACCAAATCTCATAACACCCTTCATGGGTGAAACCTTCAAATAAACCCAATCATCTACTTCAAACTCTAAGTCTCTCCTCCTAACATCTGTGTAGGATTTCTGTATATATCCCTTTTTTCGTGTCATTGATATCAGCACGGGTTTCGCTTGGTGGGCCGGGAATGCCCGACAACTCAGGAGTCGTAGAGCAATGTCTTTATTGGTAGTTGCACAACCTTTGATTTTTCCGTGGGTCCTCACCATCTAAATCAATTCTGAATCTGTTGTTTTTTTATCTCTCTTGAATAACCTTCACTTTCTCCATAGCTTGATGAACTAAGTCTGGTCCTATCAACTCAGCTTCACCAACCTCAAACCATCCAATAGGAGATCTGCATCGCCTCCCATAAAGAGCCTCATAAGGAGCCATCTGGATGCAAGAGTGGTAACTATTATTTTAAGCAAACTCAATGAGAGGTAGGTGATCATCCCAAATTTACTTTCAAACCCAAACCTTTCTGGAATGACTTCCAAAATTATGCAGTTAATTGTGCACCTCTATCCGAAATAATGGACACCGGAACTCCATGAAGTCTGACTTCCTCTTAAATATATAACTTGGCATAATCATCTGCTGAATGTGTAGTCTTTACCGGTAAAAATTGGGCTGATTTAGTCATTCGATCTACAACCACCCAAATCGAATCATGCTGTCTGCGAGACTGTGGTAAACCTGTGATGAAATCCACATTGATCATCTCCCACTTCCATTCCGAAAGATCTATATTTTGAGCCATACCACCGGGCCTCTGGTGCTCTACCTTAACTTGTTGGTAATTTAGACAATAAGCAACGAACTCTGCAATGCCCTTCTTCATACTACTCCACCAATAAACCTCTCTCAAATCACGATACATCTTTGTGGAATCTAGATGGATAGAATATCTGGAGCTATGAGCTTCCTCCATAATCCTCTCTTGAAGTTCATCCACCCTTGGAACACACAATCTACCTTGATACCTCAACACACCATCTCCCCCTTGTTCAAAAGCCATACTTTTTGCTTATGAACATTTGCCTTCAATTCAAGCAAAATAGGATCTTGGTCTTGTTTCTCTTTAACTTCAGACACTAATGATGATTCAGCCCCATTCATCATGTTATATCTCGCTATTTGAAAGAACTAGAAAGACTTAGAATTAGGAAGAAACCATTTTTGGAAATAATCAAATTTGGAAAGTTTGACAAAGTTAAGCTAAGTATGAGTTTTGGAGAAACTTCAAACTACCATAACTCCTAGCTCAGAATGAGTTAGGTATGCTACAAGATACCATAGGAAAGATATTTGAATTATCTTTGCAGCGCCGCTAAGTTTTCTCATTTTTGAGTTTGTATGAGGGAGATATGCCCATTTGAAGTCGGGCTGTCTAGATAAGGAAAGTCAAAATCGGATTTTTGAAGGGTATTATGGTCTTTTCCATACCCAATTGATTTAAATTCATTTTTAGTGAATTAATTAGGGTCAAAACTGAATTGGTTCAGTTTGAATAATTGGAAATTCACGCTAGGGTTTTAGAGAGAAGAACTCAAGAGAAAAGAGAAGAGGAAAGTCAAGATTTGTCGTCTTCGTGAGGAATTGATTGCGGATTTCGTCAAGAATTTGATCTTACGAGGTATGTGAGTTCACACAGCGTTGGGTTCGTTCACCCAAGCACCAAACATGTTTATTTCAGTATGATTTTCATCCTAAAAGATTGAGAATTTGATGTTCTTGAGTTGTGTTCTTGAATTTCCTTCGTTCTTGAATTTGGGATGAGATTGAGGAGTTCTTGAGAGTTTAAGGTCGATTGTTAGAGTTGTTTTGAGTTAGATTCTAGTGTATATGTTCTAGGTATCTGAATCTAAAGAAAATTTTAGAAAAAAAATCGAGTTTAGGTGAATTGGGGTTGGAAAATGAAGAAGGAAAAAGTCAGGCGAATCTAGGTACCAGGTCCGCGTCGCGGACCTGTTCCTCAGAATTGGGGAAATTCTTATATGCGTCGCGGAGCAGTCACGGACCGTTCTGCCTCAAAATTTATTTCGCGACCAAATATTTAAATGCATCTCCGCGTCGCCGACTTGCTTCCAGACAGTGATTTCTTGATCCTTTCTCATGTTTAACTATCTAAAAACACTCCTAAACATCATGAGATCTTTCCTATCACAAATCACAATCCTTGAATCCATAAATTCAAATTCAAGAAAAGTTAAGAGACAAGTATAGAGAGTTCTTAGAGTCCTTTCAAAAAGTCTTTTGTAAATGCTTTAAACTTGTTTTAAGACTTGAGTTTTGAGTTAAGTAAGAGTAAACAATGAAGTTCATTTCTTCAAAAAGAGTATATAGGAACTAAGTATTCTCAAAGAGTAAATATTTTCACATTTAAACAAGAGAGGAAACACTGATTTCTAAGAGAGCCTTTGAGCTAGTTTTTTGAGTAATTATCTCAAACCACAGAAAGAGTTTTTGTTTTTAAACATATGAGCTGAGTATTTTGGGAGTAGTATTGAGCACCGATGTGGGGACGAGTTCATAACAACTCAATGTCTCCATAAACCATGTAGCCAATGTGGGTAGAAAGGGTCATACTTTTTAGATGATTCCTTAATATTTTTTAGCATAGACTAGTGGATCCACTTAGTTGAGGCGTTCTATATCCCGAAAAGTTATAGGACAGTTCTGGCAGCGTGGGCGAGACGATGTATCATCACATAGCTCATAGTGATGGTTGTCGGTTAGAGAAACTACCACAGAAGTATATTACTTTATTATATACATATACATTGAGTTGTTATTGTATTTTTCAAATACATTGAGTTGCTAACTATTGTTTAAATGCTTTATATAAACTGCATCTTTACTGTTGTTTATTTATGCATTGAGTTGAGTATCCATGCGTTGAGTAAAGCTGAGGTAAGTGTTTCTTTCATAATTTAGTTCAAGCTTATGTCATGTTTAATTTTCCCCTCGCATACTCGTACATTAAATGTACTGATGCCATTTGGCCTGCATCATTTTATGAGGCAGATACAGGTAACCAGGATTAGCATCCAGCGCCTCGTTGATCCAGTCAAGCACTGAGAGTCAGTTGGTGAGCCTCCTTGCTTTCTGGAGGATCCCCTTTTTTAAACATTATTTCAGTATTTTCAATTGTTAGGATGATCGGGGGTCTTGTCCTGACATCCCTCATAGTTTTAGAGGCTTCATAGACAGTTAGTTACTAGTTCTTTAGTCTTGCTTTTCAGTTGTTTTGCTATAAGACTTGAGTTGCCACTTTGGCTTAGTTGAATGTTTATCCTTAAACGTTCTAAGTTTATTTGAGACCGTTGTTTTAAAAATGCATTTGATTTCTGTAATAATGCGTAAAGTCTTCCGCTGAGAGTCTAGCCAGGCCAAGGGTTCGCTTGGGGCCAACAATGGTTCTCGAGTGCCAGTCCCGCCCAGGGTGTAGGCTCGGGGCGTGACACATCACCACCACTCCTCCTTCATTGGAATCCAATAAACGAACTCCTAATCGTGCAAGTCTATGCACATCTTTTGCTAACTCTTTCTTGTCTTCCTCAAAATGGGCAATACTACCCATAGACAATCTACTCAAGGCATCAACAACAACATTAGCCTTACCTGGGTGATAGAGAATACTCATGTCATAATCCTTGAGTAATTCTAACCACCTTCTCTGTCTAAGATTAAGCTCTTTCTGACTAAACACATACTGAAGACTCTTGTGACCGGTGAACACATCTACATGAACATCATAAATACAGTGACGCCATATTTTCAAAGCAAATACTACGACAACCAACTCTAGATCATGGGTTAGGTAATTCTTCTCGTGAATCTTAAGCTGTCTGGAGGCATAAGCTATAACCTTGCGATTCTGCATTAACACACAACCCAATCTGACTCTGGACGCATCACAATAAACCACAAATCATTGCGTACCCTCTGGTAAGGTCAATACTGGGGCAGTAGTCAACCTCTTTTTCAATTCTTGAAAACTTTTCTCACAAGCTTCAAACCATTGAAACTTAACTGTTTTCTGAGTCAACTTAGTCAAAGGATATGAAATAGATGAAAACCCCTCGACAAACCTTCTATAATAGCCAGCTAATCTTACGAAACTCCTAATATCAGTTGGAGACATGGGTTTAGGTCAGTTCTGCACGGCCTCTATCTTTTGGGTGTCAACTCTAATTTCCTCATCGGAAACAATATGGCCTAAAACTTCCACAGACTCAAGCCAAAATTCACACTTAGAAAACTTAGCATATAGCTCTTTATCCTTGAGAGTTTGAAGGACTATTCTGAGATGACTAGCATGATCTTCCTCACTCCTCGAATAGATTAAAATGTCATCAATGAATACGATAAGAAATATATCTAAATAAGGCTTGAATACTCTGTTCATAAGGTCCATGAATGCTGCAGGAGCACTGGTCAAACAAAAAGACATAAATAGGAACTCATAGTGACCATAGTGGGTCCCGAAAGCTGTCTTAGGGATATCACTTTCTCTTACTTTCAACTGATGATAGCCAGATCTGAGGTCTATCTTAGAAAAACAAGTGGCACCCTGAAGTTGATCGAAAATATTATCAATTCTCATAAGAGGATACTTATTCTTGATAGTAACCTTGTTCAACTGACGGTAATCTATACACATTCTAAGAGAACCATCTATCTTTCTCATAAATAAGACCGGAGTGCCCAAGGTGAGACACTCGGTTGAATAAAACCCTTCCCAAAGAGATCTTTCAACTGCTCTTTTAACTCTTTCAACTCTGCTGGTTCCATTTTATATCGCGGAATAGAGATAAGACGAGTATCTGGAAGAATATCTATACCGAAGTCTATTTCTCTCTCAGGAGGTACTCAGGGAAGATCATCTGGAAAGACTTCTGGAAACTCTTTTACTACTGGAACTGACTGAATATAAGGTGTCTCAACACTAGAGTCATTAACTCGGACTAAGTGATAGACACACCCCTTAGAAACTAACTTTCTCGCCTTAAAGTACAAAATGAAATGTCCCTTAGGCACTGCTGAACTATTCTTCCACTCTATAACTGGCTCATTAGGAAACTGGAACTTAACAACTCGAGTTCTACAATCGACTGAGGCATAACAGGCATGAAGCCAGTCCATACCTAGAATCACATCAAAATCTACCATATCTAACTCAACAAATTCAGCCGTGGTGCTCTTGTGATTGACGAAAATTGTACAATCACGATAAACTCTCTCAGCTAGAATAGAATCACCAACAAGTGTAGAAACATTGAAGGGCTCAAGAAGTTTCTCACGAAGAACATCAAAATTCATCGTAATATAAGGAGTCACAAAAGATAGATTCGCTCCTGGATCTAGCAAAGCATAAACATCAAAAGTAAATACTTTGATCATACCAGTGACAACATCTGGCGAATTCTCTTGCTCTTGGCGACTAGTAATAGCATGCAGACGGTTTGCTCCTCCGCCTGTCCTTGAAGTAGCTCCTCTAAGTATAGCTCTGTCTAGTGGCGCCGCTGAAGAAGATTTGGCTCTATTTCCCCTATTACCACCGCCCTGCCTGTTCTTAGGACACTCTTTCATGAAGTGATCATTCTGACCACACTTGAAGCAACCAGTGGAGCCATCACGACACACCCCTGAGTGGATTATCTTACACTTAGCACATGCAAGAATCCCATTACCTCCTTGTGCCACACTACCTTGAGATTGCGTAGGTCTAGCTCTGAAAAGCTGTGAATTCTGATTATTGAACTCACCTCTGTTCCTTGGTGCAGGTGTACTAGCAGATTATGGAGCAGGTCCCTTTTGCTTATGTTGGAAATATAACCGGTTGGCATTACTCTTCAGCTGTCCGGACTCATTCCCTGTTTTAGCTTTCTTATTTCGAAACTCTTCCCTATCGCTCAGATTAACCTCCTCAACCTGTTGTACATGGATCATCAGCATTGCTATATCCATATCCCCTATTAGCATAACTGCCTTGCCTTCCTTACTTGACAGACGAGACAACCCACCAACAAATAGACTCATCCTTGTCCTCATGTCAGCAACCATTCCGGAGCAGAACAGGAAAGTTGGGTGAACTTCAGACTGTACTCATGAACTCTCATAGATTCCTGCTTAAGAGTGAGGAATTCTCGTACCTTTGCTTCTCTCAGTTCACGGGGAAAGAAACGCCCCATGAATGCACTCTCGAACATAGCCCAGCTCATTATTGGTGCACCATTAACTCTATTGTTCTTCCATTAATCAAACCAAATTCTAGCGACACCCTTCAATTGATATGCAACTAGTTCCACTCTCTTAATATCAGCAACATGCATAATCTCCAAAACCTTCTGAAGCTCTTCAATAAAGTTTTTCGGATCCTCAGTGACATTTGAACCAGTGAAGCTTGGAGGATTCATCCTTAAGAACTCACGGATCCTAGACGTATCAGCCACTTCCTGTAGATTTTCTCTCTGTTGCCCAACTTGATTGGTCACAGCCTGACTTAACATCCGAATAGCCTTACGAAACTCAACATTGGTGACCTTTCCTTGGGGTTGCACTTCAGGTGCATTAGGTACCCCTTGTTCCTCAACATTCCTTCTAGCCAGACGACCTCGGACAACTCTTCGTGGAGGTATGATCTGAAAGACACGCGCAAACATGAGTTAGAAAAAAACTTTTATAGAGATAAACTCGATCGCACGAAATGAGTATGAAAGAAGTGAGATAGTTCCTAAATGTTGCAGCCTCTTAATTATAGATGTGGCACGCTTCACACCGATAACTAGGACTCTACAGACACGGCTTCATAGACTCCCTACGACTCTTGAACTCTATGCTCTGATACCAAGTTTGTCACACCCCGAGCCTACACCCTGGGCGGGACTGGCACTCGAGAACCATTGTTGACCCCAAAAGAACCCTTGGCCTGGCTTTTTACTCAGCGAAAGACTTTACTCATCATAAAATGTACTTAAATACAATCTTAATAAACTGTCTGAATAGATAAATTGAGAATGTTTAGAAATAACATTCAACCTAGCCAAAGTGGCAACTCAAGTCTTATAACCAAAACAACTGAAATGCAAGACTAAAGAACTCTAGTTATCTGTCTATGAAGCCTCTAAATACTAAGAGGGATGTCGGGACAAGACCCCCGATCATCCTAACAACTGAAATAAATAAAGCAGTAAAAGGGATCCTCCGAAAAGCAAGGAGGCTCACCAAAAGACTCTGAGTGCTCGACTGGATCAACGAGGCGCTGGATGCTGATCCTGGTTACCTGTATCTGCATCATAAAAGATGCAGGCCAAATGGCGTCAGTACATGGAATGTACGAGCATGTGAGGGGAACTCTAAACAAGACATAAGCTTGAAATGGAACTGAAGAAACTTACCTTGTCTCAACTCAACTCATTTCAATATAAAGCAGTAAAATGATGCAATATAAAGAAAAGCTTTAAAACATGTAAATAACACTCAATGTATTGAAAAACACACAATAACTCAGTTTGTATATGAAAATACAAGTAACTCTGTATATATAAGAATACAAAATATCTCTGTGGGAGTTTCTCTAACCGACAACCATTACTATGAGCTATGTGATGGTACATCATTTTGCCTCACGCTGCCAGGGCCGTCCTATACCTTGCCGGGGGTATATAACCTAACTCACTAATTGGATCCACTAGTCTATGCTAAAATCATTAAGGAATCATCTAAAAAGTATGATCCTTTTCTACCCATGTTGGCTACATGGTTTATGGAGACTTTGAATTATCTGAACTCAAATATGTCTCCAAATCGGTGCTCAATACTACTCCCAAAATATAACTAGCTTATATGTTTAAGAAGATAACTCTTTCTGTGGTTTGAGATTATTACTCAAAAACTAGCTCAAAAGCTCTCTTGGAAATCGGTGTTTCCTCTCTTGTTTAAATGTGAAAACATTTTTCTCTTGGGAATACTTAGTTCCCATATAACCTTTTGAAGGAATGAACTTCACTCTTACTCTTACTCAACTCAATGCTCAAGTCTTTAAAACAAGTTTAAAATAATTGTAAAAGACTTTTGAAAGACTCTAAGAACTCTCTTGACTTGACTCTTAGCTCTACCTTGAATTTGTATTATGGATTCAAGGGTTATGATCTCATGTTATGGATGATCTATCGATGTTTATATGTACCTTAGAGTGTAGAAATCAACTAGAAAATATAGGTACGATTCGAGGAAACTCAAACGGAAAGAAGTGGAAAAGGGAGAGGACCTGGCGACCCTGGCGTACTGAGTGGCGCCGACGCTAGACCCCTAACTACAGAACCTGGGTTGGGGCGCACTGAGTGGCACGGCGCCTCAGAGCCCATAATACAGAATCTGATGTGGGGCGCTCTGAGTGGCGCGGCGCCCCACCCTTTTTCCCAGAAAATTTGACGAATTTTCTTGTTGATTTTTTTATCCTAATTCGTCTAGATTCGATTGGTTTCTTCCCCAAACGCTTAGATTCGAATACCCAACCAAAGTATACAAGAATCTACTCAAAAACAACCTCAAATCTCATAAAATCATCTCAAGAACTCCTCCAAAACTCAACAATCAAGAACCCGATAGAAGCTTCAACAAAATCCATCAAGAACTCAATTACTCTACTTTCAAGAACGTAAATACGCTGAATTAAATATGATTCGCGCGTGGGTGGGCGAACCCAACGCTATGTGATCTCACATACCGCGTAGTGATCAACCCTTGGCGAATTCCGCAAGCGAAACTCAAGAACGAGACGAACTTTGGCTATTGCTCCTCTTTTCTCTTCTCTCAAAACCCTTGCGTAATTTTGTGAAGCGTAAACTGAACTAATTTAGTTTAGAGCCCAATTTAATTACTAAAAATGAATTAAGCTAATTGGGTAATGAAAAGACCAAAATAACCTTCAAAAATCCGGGTGACTTTCCTTATTCAGACAACCCGACTTCAAACGGGTATATCTCCCTCATACGAACTCAAAAATTAGCAAACTCGGTGGAGTTGGAAAGATAATTTAAAGATCTTTCATTTGATATCTGTAGCTCACCTAACTCATCCTGTTCTGAGAGTTATGATCGTTTGAAGTTGACCCAAAACTCATACTTAGCATTACTTGTCAATATTTCGAAATTTAATTATTTCCAAAAATGATTTCTTTCTAATTCTAATTCTTTCAAATAGCGGGGTGTTACACCGAGGAGGTTTCATAGTCAAAAACTTACACTATATATTATAAAAGTAAGAGATCGATTATATGAGTCCTGTCTTTTATTGATCCAATGTTGTGTTTATATACAAGAATGGATTATACAACTAAGGTAAACATAACAATCAATTACATTACGTCATTTGTATGTCTGAATTAATTTTAAACATATGTATTTGAAATTTCTTTTGGTGAATTGATGTGCTATTTGCCGTTTTTTTCTTTTCATTTTTGAGATACTAAGTATGTTCGGATCGTCTTCTAATGTATATATAATGCAAATTTGATTGTATTTGTATAAGTATGAATGCGTTAAAAAGAGTATATATGAAGTAGTTTATTTCTGATTCGTATCTCAGTTGGAATTTTATGAATATTGATTACTTCTTGAATGTGATATGAAAGTGGTCACTATGATCATCTGAATTTGTTTGTATATAAAAAATGTATTTGTATATAATGGATACAATTATACCAACGAATTTTGAACCCTTTCATTTATATATCATTTTGTGTATGTTTACCAACAAATTGTATATATAAGTGACGTTTGTATAAAATGAGTTGTATATAGTGATACAATTGATTTGTATATCTTAATTGTATTTTGTATTTGAATTAAATCAATTTGTATATGTTATTGAATAAACTGTATATTAAAATTTATTTTCCATCTACAGTGATGTCTGCTATAGCAATTTTGCTGATGCATTCAGGAAAATGAAATGAAGAAAACTGTTGTGTTGCAGTTGTATATCTATAATTGTTCGGTTATAGCGTTGCTATTATATATATATGTGACTTAAAATTCAGTAATATATACAAATACGACATAATTTAGACAATTGCAAACTATTTGCTAGAAGAGGTTTCTTTTCTTTTTATCCATCACTAAATCAGAATTATTGTTTTTTTTTTTTCATCTCCAGATTTGCCTCTCTAACATTTAAATTCGAGTTTTGAGTGATTTGTTGCATCCTGTTCAGGTCATTGCAAAACTTAGATCTAAACTCGTTGTTTGCTTTGTTTTTCGCAATGTCTTTAGATCTGACAATGAAGCCTCGAAAAAGTCAGGACTTTTGGGCATATTTCAGTATCCGACCCATCTCTTTCTGCCGATTCCCTGGGTTGTCGGAATCTCTGGTTCGATCAGGGCCAGGAGCCCCATTCATTCGTTTATGGGAGCGACTCTCTGTTCCCATTCTCCACCGGATCATCAAGTGATTAGCCAGCTTAATCCATTTTTCCATCCGATAATTCCTCCAAATTTTTGAGTTAGACCCAAAGAAAAAGAGAAAATAGTATCAAAATTTATTGCATGCAAAAATACATACTTCTAATTATCCTCATAGATGAAGATTGTTCATCCATGATTTGAGTGTGTAAAGTTATTTTACTGAAATATTCAAGAATATGGGAGAAGAGGTAAGCAACAATATGAACAATCGAAACAAAATATACAAATGGAAAATAAAACTGACGGAAGTTATATAAAAAATAACTAAATGAAAGTTACCTGGAATTGATTTTGCACGATTTGGAGGGATGGGTGAAATTGTCAAATTTTAAATTTTCATGTGGTTGAGTGATTTAAGGGGAAGAGAGATTTTAGGAGATGAAAGGAGAGAGAAAGGGATTTGATTTGTATAGAAAAGGAAGATAGAAGTTACACATTTTGATACAAAACGGGGACCCTCAATATAATCATTTTTTTAAAAATAAAACCATAATTTATAAATAAATCAAACTATAGTTATAAAATATAATTAACTACTTTAAATTAGCTTAGACATATAATTTTTTTCCTAATTTGACAGCTATGCCCTTTGCTCTTAGGAGGCACCATATATTATTCTAATAATAACCTGCAAAAAATAAACAACAGTAGGAAGGTAAGGAATTAATCACCAAACTATCTCGACAAACAGTTAGTCATCAACATAGAGTGAAGTGTCATAAACATAAATAAACTATTTGATTTTAGTTAGTTTCACAAAAAAATTATTCAAAGTGTATGAAACACACCTTAATTGTAACTCATAAGTTTAAGAAACACATCTCAAGTAATATGTGGTGGTATCATGCAAGGGCGGCTCAATTTAATCAGAGACCTAAAGCAAAAATTTTATTAGAGACCTAAAATCTAAATAAAGTTCATATGTATTTTTAAAAAAAAATTCTTACACTTTTAAATGCAAATTATTACTTAATATTTTTTATACATGGTTTCTTCGATTTTTTTTTTCAATTATAAGTTTTAGATGAGATTTTATCAATTCAACGTTGAAAAAAATTTCTTTGACCGAGACAATCATTATATGAATTGTTAATATGACTCTAAAAGTAAGAAGTTGACAAATTTCTAATAAAGATAAGAGTTAAAACTATAGAATCCGATTTAAGAAGTTAATAACTTGATAACTTGATATACCCACATTATTATGCTTGTTGTAATGCTTGAAAATTTAAGAAGAAATAGAAAAAAATTCTACAATTCACTTTGTTCAACACTTTTTGACTATTCATTCATATTTTTGACAAATCATTGCTCTAACTTATCAAAAAGTTGAAGGAGAGTATAAAAGAAGTTAAAAAGAATAAAATAATGTGAGAGTTAGCAGACAGAATATAAGAAAATGAAATAAAGTTTCTTGATTTCTTTATTTGAATGAGATTAAGGAGAATAAAATAATAATTTTTTAAAAAAATATACTTTTTATCATAAATAATCAAATTTTCTATGAAAAAATTAACACATAATTTATCCTCGATAAAAATTAGAGGGCCTAAGGCATATGCCTTATTTCTTTAAGCATAGAGCCGACCTTGGTATCATGTGTATTGCACTCTCTCTTTTTAAAATAAACAATTGTCACATAAATTGCCATGTGGAAAACAATTCTACCGTGGCAAAAATGCAATACATAACTAACACATATAACTATCCCAACTGAAAATATAAATTGAAAAGCAAAACTTCACTCTTTAAAATTCAATTGAAAATCTTTTAAAAAAAGTGTCAGCATAAAAGAAAAAGAAAAAGAAAAAGAAAAAGAAAAGCCACATGGGCGAAACAAGGTCTAGTCAGTATTCATGAGTTGTGTTTTTCATACTTCAAATAGTTTAGATATGAAACTCAAGAAAAATGGATTGTTTACGTGCTTTTGACACATAACTCTAAAAAAATGTGGACACAATTTTTGGGTTAAACGCGCTTGAGTGTGTGTATATGAAAATTTTGGGTAAGACGCGCTTGGGTGTGTGTATACGCATATTTAGTCTAGTCAGCATTGAGATATGTTTCTCAAACTGATGAGTAATAGTGTAGATGTATCTCTCACACTCCTAATAATGTATATATATAATAAGGAGAAACATAAATAAGGGGATGTGACACCCTCTCTATAGCCTCTGTTTGCTTTTATCTTTTCTCTCATTTTTTGGCCTTTTTTTTCTTATTTAAATTAATTATTATATTGTAAAAGTAATTTACTTAATTATTACAAATATTTTTTTTTATTAATGGAGGAACATTTACAACATAGACTCTTTACATGCTAATTTGCAAGAAATAATTTTCCATAACTCACACCTCTTTAACTTCTACTCTTAATAAATTTATTTTTCTTTCTTCTAATCATAAAATGATAATATTTTAAGTATTTATACTTTTATTATTTAATTTATTACAAGCATTAATTACTCATGATTTACACCTCTTTAATTTTTACATTAATTAATATTAACCCTCATAATTTTCATGTCCATAACCTCCAGATTTTAATTTGTAAGTTTATGGTGTCTTATGCTATTTCTCTATGTGTCTATATAAATTCATATTTAGTTTGATGAACATTCACATTCAAAATTATCCTTTCTCCTCTTCATAATATTGGTTCATGAATGAACTAACATGTAACAAAAAAGTAGTACATGAAGATAAATAATATTTTATTTTCAAGTTTTTTTTTTTTTCATTTCCTCTATTCTAACTATATAAATGCATATTTAGTTTAATGAAGATTCACGTTCAAGATTATTTTTTCTCTTATTCATTATATTGATTTGTGATTTAACTAACATATAATAGAAAGAGAAGTACACGAAGGTAAGAAATGTTTCATTCTTAAGTCTATGTTTTTATTTTTAAGTACTTTCGTGCTTTCTTAATATTTTATTAGTTCATGTAGTATTATCCTTCAAGCAAGTATGATAAAAATATCTTTGTAATAATAAACAATGTGTCGTTAGTATATGATTGTTTTCTCTAGCAATCAGTTTGCGGTTGATACTAGCATTATAATCATATATTGTAGTTTGATTACAATATTTGTTAGATTTGAAGAGATGATTATTGTTTATTGTTAGTACAATTGAAAAAATAATTTGTAAATATATTGTATAGTTTAGATTTCTTTCTTTCTTTTGATATAATTATTTTTTTAATTGGTATAATATTTTATTTATTAATAATTATGTGATTTTTTTAATTTAATTTGTAGCATACGAAGAAGAGTTTGACATAGGGAGCAAAATATGATAGCGGATTTACTTGTAAAGGAAGATGATAGAAGAAAAAAAAATTGAAGCATAACTAGGGATTGTTGTTGCTAGATTGTTTTTCTTATATTGACTTATATTAGTAACTTAGCTACTTTTACTAGAACTTTTTTTAACTTAGCTAGATGTATTGACAATACTACGTCTTTTACTATCTTGTTTTTTTTTGGTTACGAAACACAATTAATATAATTATTCCATTTCAATCAAATAAATTATAATTATCACGATTTTTATTATTATTTTGCTCGCAAAAAAATAATTAAAAAGTAAAATATTTATTCTATGATATCATTTTTTTGTGAGAGAGCATTCCTTAATAGAGAAAAGATGAATAAATTATTCTAGTAGTGTTTCATTGAAGCGATAAATAAATTAGTTCTTCCAATAACAGAACTGAACTTCGCAAAATTACTTTTTGCCATTGGTCGCTTTTCTATATAATAGAAATATATTGTTATCTTTTTCTTGTTATAAATATAATCTATTGTGTTTATGACTAATTCAAAGTTGAAATCACAAAATAAGGTGAATAATATATGTTGACAATTTTCCTAATAAATTATGCCACAAAAGGAGGTAGATTGTTTACTAGTTTAGATAGATATTAGATAGAGATGAGTGATGATTCTTATTTATAGGCAATGAAAGATTAACAAGTTAGGAAAAATTAAGTCAAAAGTATGAATATTTCATCCTATTTATTTTACTTGTTATGGTTATACTAAAAATAATTGACTTAACTTGTAATTTTTTAAAATAATTAAAATAGAATTATTTTTTTCTCAATGTTTATGTGTTTTAATAAATATGGAAAGAGATTAATATAATGACAGAAAATAATAGTAGTAAAATAAGATTAAGTAATAAATAAGGGGCAATATATTCTAATTATTCTTTTAGTTAATGTTTCCTTAAGGGGTGTGCATAGCTTGTTTGACCAATTTTTGGAAAATCAAAAATATTATTTTTTTTGTTTTTAAAAGTGCTTATTTTGAAATTTTAAGTTGTTTGGTCAATCTTTCAGGGGAAAAAAAATGATGTTTCTGAGTAGTAGTATAAACTATATTTTAGAATCTAAATATAATTTTAAAAAAATCAAAAACACTTTTGCAACCTTGCAAACATTGTTGTTCTAAATTCTCAAAATGTTAGTCAGAATTCTTATAGTTTGATTCTAAAAAAGGAAATTATGACAACTAAAAAAACGGAGGAAATAAATTTCTTTTGCAAGATGTAAAGACACAATATTTACTAATTTTCCAAATAAATACTACCAAATCAAAACCTTATCCAAATCCTACACCTTTTAGGATTAACCCAAATTTAATTCTGCTAGTGTGAATTGTGTATTTTTAGGTATCATAAGTACAATTATGATACCTAAAAATACACATTGCTTAGTTATATCTATATTTATTTGTAGAAATTTGACACTACTACGATTTGTTTGGACATGATTTTAGATTGATTCAAAGTTGAAATTTTATTTTAACGTATATTTGAATTTTTTTTGAATTTAAGCTTCAAATCCTTTGATCAAACATTCTACTAAAGAAACATCGGGTGTGAGTAAATTTAATTACATACTAATAACAATCTAATTAAAGTCAAATTTGACCTCTAAAGAATGCAGTAAAGCCAATGCTCCATTTGAAATGTTATACTATATAACAGGACACGTGAGACTTTGAATTTTTATACTACTTTCCCCATTTTCATTTTTAATTTTATACCAGCAGAGGCGAAACCAGTATTTAGAGTTTGGGGGTTCTAAATTTCCTTCTCCTTCCTTACCATTGAGTTGTCAAACAGTTTTGTTTGAGGTTCACAAGTTATTGCTTAATTTTCTAGTACAAATATAAGGTCTAAAAAAAAATATTGGGTTCATCCGAACCTACAAACCCCTACCTAGCTCCGCCTCTATATACCAGTAAACAAATATTTATTTTTAATATATTGGAAATTGACCCTAAATAATAAATACCAAATGCGAGTAAACTTTCGTTCCTATGCAAATGGATCACTGTTCAAATGCCACATCAGGACTAGTAAGACTTTCAATTCTTATCCACATATATTCTACTAATAACTAATTAATTAAGGAGAAACTGAAAACCTTTAGAATAGGATTATTTTTTCCCCTATATATATAGACTCAAAATTAATAAAGTTCATAAAAGGGTAGAGATCTGATTTTGTTTTATCGATAGTCGTAATGAGTGTGTTCCATAAGTGAATGAGTGTGTTACACAAGTGAATCAGTGAATCAAAGTGTCAATAGTATTTTACTTTACTACTATATTGTTCATAAAAACAAATATTTTCTTATCAAACGTATTATTGCATTGAAAAATTATGGAGAGGGGTGAAGGAAAAAGTTTGAAAAAGATTAACAAATATGCTTGTGCTTGTTCCATTGTTGCTTCCATGATATCTATCATCTTTGGCTATGGTTAGTTTTCAATGTATATATTTTTTCTTCAGGCACGTTGATTAATTTATAATTGCGTCAGATAGAGTTAGGATTTTCATTACTGGGATTCAAAATATTTGTATATATTATAAGAAATTTCATTTTCATAAATAGTCTAATGAGAATTGTATGTTTGAATTCAGATACCGGTGTGATGAGTGGAGCAATGATTTTTGTGAAAAAAGAATTCCATATCAGTGATGTGAAAACAGAAGTTCTAGCAGGGATACTAAATTTATGTGCTTTAATTGGGTCACTTAGTGCTGGAAGAACCTCTGATTATGTTGGCCGACGTTACACTATAGTTATAGCTTCGATACTTTTCTTTTTAGGATCCGTTGTAATGGGATACGGTCCAAATTACACGATTTTATTATTAGGCCGATGTATTGCTGGAGTTGGTGTTGGTTTTGCACTTATGATTGCACCAGTTTATTCAGCAGAAGTTTCATCTCCATCGACGCGTGGATTTCTGTCATCTCTTCCAGAAATTGGAATTAGCACGGGTATTTTGCTTGGTTATTTGTCTAATTATGTTTTTGCCGGATTGCCTCTGAGAATTGGTTGGAGAATTATGTTAGGACTTGCTGCAATCCCTTCAGTTTTTTTGGCGATTGGCATTCTCAAGATGCCAGAGTCTCCTAGATGGCTGATCATGAAAGGCCGTCTTAGAGAAGGCAAGGAAATAATGTACAAAGTTTCAAATTCTCCTGAAGAAGCTGAATTCCGATTGAGGGAGGTTAAAAGAAATTTAGGCATGGACGAAAATTGTGATGATGATGTTGTCAAGATTTCAGATTCAGTAAAGAAACAAGACGAAGGTGTTTGGAAAGAATTGCTTCTAAAACCAACAAAATCACTTCAAAGGATTTTACTTGCTGGTATAGGAATTCATTTCTTTGAACATGCAACTGGAATTGAAGCTGTGATATTATATAGTCACAGAATATTTGCGAAAGCAGGGGTACATGACCATAAACACCAAATTCTTGCGACATGTGGTGTTGGATTAACTAAGTTCTCATTCATAGTGTTGTCGACTATCTTGATTGACAGAGTTGGTAGGAGAAAGCTAGTGTTAACGAGTGTAAGTGGGATGATTTTGGCATTAACTGGACTTGGAACTTTCTTGACTTTGGCAGAGCAATCTGGTGGCAAACTTATATGGACTTTGGTCCTTAGCATAATTACAACTTATTCATATGTGGCATTTTTCAATGTTGGGCTTGCGCCTGTTACTTGGGTATATACTGCTGAGATTTTTCCTCTTAGGTATAGGGGTTTAGGAGTCGGAATTGGTGTTGCAGTTAACAGGTTGATGAATGCAACAGTTTCTATGACTTTTTTGTCAATGATGTCAGCAATGACAATTGCAGGTGTTTTCTTCATGTTTGCTGGGATATCAGTCATCGCTTTGATCTTTTTCTACTTTTTCTTGCCTGAGACTAAAGGAAAGTCTTTGGAAGAAATGGAAGCTCTTTTCACTAAAAGCAAAGATTCTAAGATTGTTAGAAAAGAGGTGGAGAGTGGAAATCATTGACTCCTTCATCAATTATTATGCAATAAATTTTGGTATTAGCTAGCGCCTATGCACAACGCAAATAAAAGAGGAAGGTTGACTAGTTTAAAAATAGTTATGTATATTTTTCTTTGTTAGTGCAACTTATTTCAAGGGAAGAGTTTTCCAATTTTGCTTCTCTTTATTTGTATGTCAAAATAGTGGTAATAAACTTATCTTTTTTTACTACAATAACAACATGTTCACTGTAATTTCATAAGTTGTGTGATTTTGTGAAGGTAGAGAGGTTGTTTTCAATAGATCATCGATTGACTCAAGCAAAGCATAATAAAATCAAATATAAAAAGGAAATACAAATTGATAGTAGAAGTTGAAGTATATTAAAAGAACCATTTCCATCATGTTTATACATTAAGATCAAATGAAACCAAATTAAGTGACCATTTTGATCATTTTCTCTCACGCAAACATTACACCTTTAAAGAGGGATCTCCTTCATCAAATCTTGCCATGATCGCATATTCGATGAAAATGCTTTATAATCGACATTGTTTTTCTTCACTCACACGATCAAGCTTCAACACTAGATCAAGTCTGCACCAGTTATATCTCCATTTCCTCGATAACAGCATCACCCAAAGGCAAACACATCTGAATGACATTGATTACATTTTCAGGAAATCCGCTAAGTATAATTTGACAGCTATGTTGTTTGCTCTTAGGAGGCATCATATATAATCCCAATAATAATCTGCCAAAAATAAACAACAGTAGGAAGGTAAGGAATTAATCACCAAACCATCTCGACAAATAACTAGTTGAAAAATAGAATAAAGTGTCCTAAACATATCTAAACTATTCGAATTTAGTTAGTTTCACAAATAAACTATTCAAAGGGTAAGAAACACACCTTAACTGTCACTCATAAGTTTGAGAAATACGATCTTAAGTAATATGTGGTGGTATCATGCGTATTACTCTCTCTCATATTAAAATAAAAAATTGTCACATAAATTGTTAATATGGAAAACAATTCCACAATGGCAAAAAATGGCAATACATAACTAACACATATAATAATCCAGCTGAAAATGTAAATTGGAACACATAACTTCCCTCTTTAAAAATCAATTAGAAAATATAAAAAAAAAAGGTGTCAGCAAAAAAAAAAAAAAAAAAACCACATGGACGAAACAAGGTATTTGCTGAATTAGTTCAGATTTTACTATGAAATTGTAATTATTTTATGTTTTGTGAATCATTTATGTAGTTTTTCCTTTATTTAATATCATATACCACTTAATCCATATATATTAAAATAACTTTGTGGGAGTTTGTCACTTTTAATGCTCAATTATTTTAGAATTATTAAAATAACCCACATGTCACCTGTGCAGAGACGTGGAACCGACTTGATCAAGTTGAAGGTAAGATTTATTTCCAGCTTTCACATTTGTTACAATCATTAATTACTAAGTTATAGAATGTAAAATACTAGTATTATATTCCTTCTGTCCAATAATATTTGTTCATTATTGACTTTGCACACTTCTTAAGAAACTATAAATAGAATGATAATTTTATTACATCACCCTTTGAGAATAATAAATATAATGTCTTGAAAAATGTAATAGAGAAATGACTATTATTAATGATAAGGGTAAATTAGAAATTAAAGTGTAAAATTCTCCATTGATTTTATAAAGTGGACAAGTATTATTGGACATCCTAAAATAGTATAGTGGACAAGTATTTTTAAACGGAGGGAGTTTTAATTAGTTGAATTGATTAAGAAATTGAAAGGCAGCAAAGTTGGCAGTTAAGGCAGTGTTTTGTTTTTGGAATTTTGAGGGAGACAAGGTCTTATTTTCCACTATCTAAATAATGATTGTCAAATGATTAAGGGGGCCATGATTGGGTAATTATGCTTGGGATTGATATATAGGCTGTAGGAATTTGAGGTTCTGAGATTGTAGTTTCCCATGAATTGTTCGTAATGTGGCTTTGATGTTTTAAAATTTCCCCATGGTATCGTATTTTGATCCGAGTTTTGATGCGATGTTATACCAAATTAAATATTAAGTGTATTGTATTATATAAAATTATTATAATTATGTAATTTGGAAGAATTAAGACTTAATCATGTGCTTGAAATTTGGGAAATATGAGACTTGACATATTAGTTGGCATCAAGATTTCGAAACTTAATTATAGATTTGAGTGAGTTTTTGGCTCTAGTCTAGATATATAGTAATATTAGTGTTGTTATTTACGAAATCTTATTATGATTATTTATTTGAATAGATTGCATTAATTTGAAAGCCCAGCGAAAGGGGAAGGCTAAAGTCCCAGAGTGATTGTTCGATTATTTGATGCAAGTGAATTTCTTGACCCTTGTTAAGTGTATAGAATCGTGTATTTCATTGTTGTATGTATTGGGGAAGTAATGAGACTTGGTGATGGATTGACTTGTTCATATTGAATGATCTTAATGCTGAAAAGGGTAATAAAAGGCAACTTGATTATATATTGATGTGTGATGTGTTGAGAATGATTTGAAAGATTTATTAATTCATTGTTGATGTTATATCACGATTGGTTTGTTGTGAATTATGTATTGGTATGAATATGATCATCTCTTCATTATTTGTGTGAACGTGTCTATTTGCATTGGTTCCGAGATACGGTTGTCACAAGTGTTGTGTGAGCTGAGGGAGAATAAGGAATTAAAGAGAGTGTACCATTTCGAGGGACGTGTCGCGCACTACGATGGTAATTATGATTCAAGGGACGTGTCGCATGCTGCGACATATATTATTATTATTTGAGGGACGTGTCGCACACCGCGATGGATACTATTGTCGAGGGTCTAGATTAGACATGCATAACTATACTTGGCATTTCATTTAATTGCATTGCATATCTTTATCATTTGTGAACTTGTGAGTGATTTTCTGTAGAACATGTAATTGATCAAACTTGATGTTGTGTGTCGATGATTAGTAATTGTTGGAGTGTTGTTATTAAACTATGTGTTATGTAAACTGTAAATTGTTAGGTTGGCTGATTTTATGCAGGTTGTAGTTATGGAGGTTCGATTGGAGTGTAAAGAGTAATCGTATTTTATATTCTTGACTTTGTGTTTAGGAGTTCGCTTGCTGAGTACCGTGTTGTTTGATACTCACCCCTTGCTTCCATATTTGTGTAGGTTACGAGCTCGGATCTTTGTGATACTTTCTATTCTCTTCTTGTCTGAGGCTTTCTGTGGAGATTTGTGAGGTAGTTATTTTCCATTTTGGCGGACCTTCTTACGATTATTTAAGATTTTGTTCTACTTTAGAGACAACATCATTTGAGACTTATGTTTTGTTTCAATCTATTTAATATATTAGAAGCTTGTGCACAGGACAATCAGGTTTTGAAGGTTTTAATTGAGTTGACTTTGTTATCCGCATTATTAATTGTTGTTAAACTTTCATTCTTATTTTAGTTTTGTAGTTTATCGTGATATTTGGGTTTTAGGTTGACTTATCTTAGTTAGATAAGACGAATGTCATCACATCTATTTTTAGATCGTGATAGAGTTGGTAGGAGAAAGCTTTTGTTGACAAGTTTAAGTGGTATAATTGTGTAACTAGACTTGGGATTTTCTTGACTTTGGTAGAGCACTCTGGTGGGAAACTTATATGGGCTTTGGTCCTAATTATAATTACAACTTATGATTGATTTTGTGATTTTTTTTCAATCTTGGGCTTGGTCCTGTTACTTGGTATATACTGCTAAGATTTTCCCTTTTAAGTTTAGGGGTTTAGGAGCCGGAATTGGTGTTGCAGTTAATAGGTTGATGAATGCAATAATTTCTATGACTTTTTTTTTTTGTCAATTTCTACCGCAATTATAATTGTAGTTAATTACTTTCTTCATGTGTGCTGGGATTTCATTGATCTTTTTTTACTATTTCTTGCCTGAGACTAATACTATTTCTTGCCTGAGATTAAAGGAAGGTCTTTGGAAGAAATGAAAGCTCTTTTTGTTGGGATATACTATTAACCATATGGTTGAGATATAGTATTGGTTTTAATCCTTTGTAAAGATTTTGTATTTTATGTTATTTAATTATTATAATAATGTCTTTGTTTGAATTGATCATTGTGTTTATATGTGTGTCAGTTACTTATATAGTAGATGATTTTGTGCATGAAGTTATTTAGCTCATATGCGGAAGATTAAATTTTTTATTTTTAATAAGTTATAAATTAAATGTTCACAATCAAAGATAAAGTTGGACAAACATCTTGATGATTGCAGCACACGATTAATTATAATTCGATCTTGATTATGGGAATGGTAAAATTTTAATTTCTTATACTAGTGCATTTAGTATGTATTGAACGGACCAAATTGAGATATAAGTTTGGGTTCTGAATTTAATAAACAATATCTCTAGTCCATTACATGTACTTATACTCTTAATCTTGATATAATTATTATGATCCGTGTAGTTTATTTTATTATTTTAATCTATTAAAAGGTGAGACTCTATGATGAGTCAAAATATTCCTAATGGATTGGATAATGACAAATCACATTCGTGAAATAATAATTAGTTGATAGAACCATATCTCAGTCATGAGAAAGAAGACACCCCTTTATGGTTGCTTATAAGTTGTCATGTGAAAACCCTGCATTTGATTTAATTGATTGGTGTCGGTAATTGTAATACGGAGAGTTAAATAAGGTGTATGGTTGATTTCAAAGTTGGATCAAGGAGTGTAATTACAAAATTTTAGTGGAATATCTTGTAGTTTATTGTGATATGGTAATTCACTCATTTTGGATTAATATCGTAATTGAAAACCTTAAATAATAAATCTTTGGTCCCTACTATGGCTGATTTAATTAATCAAATTTTGGTAAAGAAAAATTATGTGATAAATTTAGAAGAAGTATATTTTATTTACTGGTCTTCTAAAAATAATATAAAATGATTTTATCTATTAAAGGAAAGGTTGCTGAAACGTTTGTCTTAAAAGACAAAAATGTTTTTAGCCATAATTCCACCTTATAGACGAAAACATTTATGTTGTAATGAAGAAACAATTGCTTAGTTTTTTTTTGAACCTTTTTCAATTGAAAATCGTGTATAAAAAGGACTGGATTTTCTTCAGAAAAGACAGACCTTTACAGAGTACAAAATATTCACTTGACCACACAAGTGTTGATTAGAAATTTAATCAGGAAGTAGTAGAAGGTTGCAACCCTGAATTCCTGTGTATCAAGCGATTTGTGCAGAAGCTTCAACAGGTCAGTGTACTTCTTGAATTCGTTGTATTATGCTAATTAATTATATTGTGAATTCGTGATCTTGGATATTGCTTCCGTTGTGCGTATTCTAATACTTTTCCCTAGAAGTAAAGATTCTAAGAATGTTAGGAAAGAGGTGGAGATTGGAAATAGTTGATTGCTTGATCAATTATTATTATGCTTTGAACTTTTGTTAGCTATCCTTGAAAAACTCTGTCTGAGTCAACACGAATAAAGGAGGAGGGCTGACAAAATCAAAATATTGGAAATAAATTTCTCTGTTCATTTTAATTATAACAGGTTCAATGTAATTTCATAAGTAAGATGACCTTGTGAAGGTGAAAGGTTATTTCTGATAATCACAGGTGGCTCAATGCCTTTAAAAATGAGGCATCCGTCTTAGACTGCTACATTTGAGGGTCCAATTTTTAATAATAATACAACTATTATAAGTATATTTTAAAAATATAAAATAAAATCTAGTCCTTCGATTTATTTTTTGCTTTAAGCCATTAAATAACTTGAGCCGCCACTACCAATAATAGAAAAGTAATAGTATAAGAAAGTTATGCAAGACTCAACCAATATGGCTTAAGAGTCAATACTCTGATACTTTTCAAACATAATGTTTTAGAAACTTAATACTGTGTATTTGTGGATATGGCTTAAGAGTCAATACTCTGATACTTTTCAAACATAATGTTTTAGAAACTTAATACTGTGTATTTTTCACAACCCAAAATAGGTCATGAGTGGCACCCACACTTAACCTCCTAGGTAGGCGAATCAAGGAATTCAAATCCCAATTTATATTAGTTATCTAACTTACGAAATACCACCATAATGCGGCAGCTTAAACCTTATTAAAATAACCAATAAAAGAAACCTCTAGAGTCTATTACATATTATTCCCAAAACCTGTAAGTCATCACATCAAGGACATCTACTCTCAAAATACCAAGTCTAAGAGTATTAAAGACACCAAAATAAATAAATAAATAGATAGAATAGTCTATGTCCGAAATCTAAGGACATCATGCCATGACCCAGAAAATCCAACACGAGCTAGAAGGAATAGCTCACCCTGAAATCTGATGTGCTGGAGACTAGCTAGAATAGAGGGAAAGTTGAAGTTGATGGTACACTCGCTGCACTCCACAAAAGGAACACCAAGGAAAATTACTAGTAGGAATCTGTACAGGAAAACATGTACCGAGTAGATATCATCGGCCGACTCAAAATAGAAACTAATATGCATAAAGTAATAACATGAAATCAACTATAGCACTTAGCATGTGGCGAGTAACAAACAACATGAACAAGTGACAACAACATTGAAGCAAGTACGTAATCAGTCACAATATCAAGAACACACACGAGGACTCATGCCTCCACACCACGCTCTTTCGAGAAATTTGTTCTTTGAGATGGAGTACATTAAGTTAAATTTAATTTTCCTTTAATGTTAGCGTGCCAGAACGTGACACCTGATCCAATAATATCGTGTCCGAACGTGACACCCGATCTAATAATATCGTTCGGAACGTGACACCCGATCCAATAACATCATGCCGGATCGTGGCACCCGATTTAAATATATTGTGCCGGCTCACGGCACCCGATCCAAATATACCGTGTCGGCTCGTGACACCCGATCCAAATATATTGTGTCAGCTCGTGGCAACCGATCCAACAACATATTTAATTCATCATTCGTTATCATCACTTTTTACTTCATTAACAATCTTTCATCAAGCCTTCTTTATTCAAGACATCACTTTGATAGACCAAGTTCAAAATTATGGATTTCACTGTCTTGGGATTATCGACCAATCACAACAACATATAACTCATCCAAGCCACAACAATTAAGTACATAGAAAGCTTCACAATATTACTCAATGACTATCAATCACTATTACGAGTCTCTATATCACATAGAATAAACCATAACCTACCTTCATCGAAGAATCGAAGTCAAGCAAGCTAATTCTCCAATATTTTTCCTTTCCTCAATGCCTTGAACGTTTCCAATCTGAATCTAGTCACTTTCGTGGGACGCCGCAGCCCAGAGGTAAGTTCTCGCCCAAACCCTTTTAAGCTCTAATTTATTGTTATACATAAATTGGGTTTCAAAGGGTATTAAATAATTTGTGGAATTGACCCATTAACCACCAATTAAATTAATTATATAAAAACTTACCTAATTTAAATAATCATAACCAAGCAAATAGTTCAAAATCTCATTTGAAATTTTATAGAAAGAGTCGAAATAGTTCTAGTACTCAAAAAACCTAACAGGTGTTACAATATTTTTCTAATATAACATTGAATACGGGTAAACTTTCTTTCCGATGTAAATGGATACTGGTCAAATGCCACATATATGTATATGTGTGTGTGAATATTTCATGCTGTTCATTTTACTTGTTATGGACATATGATTAATAAAAATAATTGGTTTAGTTATAATACTTGTAATTTTTAAAAATTAAAATAGAATTAACTTTTTCTCTCAACACTTATCCCTTGTTTTAATAAATATGGAAAGAAATTAATATAATGAAAGAAAATAAAAGTATTAAATTAAGGTTAAGTAGTAAATAAGGGCCAATATACTCTAATTAGTCTTTTAGTTAATGTTTGACTAAATTTTTGGGGGGGAAATATATTCTAAAAGTGCTTATTTTAAAATTTTGAGTTGTTTGGTCAATTTTTTAGGGAAAAATAGATGTTTTTGAGTAGTAAAAACTATATTTAGAATCTAAAAAAACATTACTTTTTTCCAAAAACACTTTTGGAACCTTGAAAAAACTATTGTTCTAAATTCTAATATCGACAACAAGTGCTTTTCCAAATTAATTAGTCAAAAACAAAGTGTTTTTCTTGAATTAATATTTTTTTATAAAAATACTTTTAATGAAAATCATTTTCAAAATAAGGAAATTTTTAAAATAACCTAGCAAACATGACAAGTAAAAATGGATTGAAAGGAGTTTATACTAGGCTCACTTTAATTAAAAACTAGTTCAACGTTTAATTAGTTTTTAAAATAAAATTTGGTTTCTGAAAGTCAGACCAATTTTATTTTATTTTGGAAAAAAGGTAAATAATTATAAACATCAAGACAAATGTTTTCTAATAAATCTCTTTTGCAAGACGTAAAGACACAATATTACTAATTTTCCAATTAAATACCAAATCAAAACCTTATCCAACACCTTTTAGGATTAACCCAAATTTAATTCTCCTAATGTGAATTGTGTTTGGATAAATTGAATACGTCTTGGCATCGGCATCATATGATCATACACCAAAACAATTTATCTTAACGAATCAGAAATACAATTAGAAATTTGACACTAATAGGACTCGTTTGGACATGATTCAGACCGATTTGAAGTTGAAAATTTATTTCAATGTATAATTTAAGAAATTAAAATTTAAACTCCAAATCATTTAGCTAAACATTCTACTAAACAAACATCGAGTGCGAGCAAATTTTATTCGAGCAAATGATAACAATTCGTTTTTTGAACAAGTAAAACGAGTATTTATTTTTAACATAGTGAAAATTGACACTAAACAGTCTGAGTAAACTTTCTTTCCGATGCAAATGGATCACTGTTCAAATGTCACATCAAGATTTGTAAGAGTTTCAATTCTTATCCACACAATATTCTATTAATAACTAATTAATTAAGGAGATAGTAGTTTTAGAAAACTGATAATCCAAATACATAGGAACAATAATTAGAATAGTATTTTTTTTTTTCTATATATAGACCCAAAATTAGTAAAGTTCATAAAAGGGTAGACATCTGATTTTGTTATATCCATAGCCGTAATGAGTGTGTTCCACAAGTGAATCAAGTGTCAATAGTATTTTACTTTACTACTATATATCAAATATTTTATTATCAAACGTATTATTGCATTGAAAAATTATGGAGAAGGGTGAAGGACAAAGTTTAAAAAAGATTAACAAATATGCTTGTGCTTGTTCCATTGTTGCTTCCATGATATCTATCATCTTTGGCTATGGTTAGTTTTCTATATATATATTTTTTCTTCTGGCATGTTGATTAATCTATAATTACGTCAGATAGAGTTAGGATTTTTATTAAAGAGATTCAAATTATTTATTTATATTATGAGAAATTTCATTTTAATAAATAGTCTAACGAGAATTTTATGTTTGAATTCAGATACTGGAGTGATGAGTGGAGCAATGATTTTTGTGAAAAAAGAATTTCATATCAGTGATGTGAAAACAGAAGTTCTAGCAGGGATACTAAATTTATGTGCTTTAATTGGGTCACTCAGTGCTGGAAGAACCTCTGATTATGTTGGCCGACGTTACACTATAGTTATAGCTTCGGTACTTTTCTTTTTAGGATCCGTTGTAATGGGATATGGTCCAAATTACACGATTTTATTATTAGGCCGATGTATTGCTGGAGTTGGTGTTGGATTTGCACTTATGATTGCACCAGTTTATTCAGCAGAAGTTTCATCTCCATCGACGCGTGGATTTCTGTCATCTCTTCCAGAAATTGGAATTAGCACGGGTATTTTGCTTGGTTATTTGTCTAATTATGTTTTTGCCGGATTGCCTCTGAGAATTGGTTGGAGAATTATGTTAGGACTTGCAGCAATCCCTTCAGTTTTTTTGGCGATTGGCATTCTCAAAATGCCAGAGTCTCCTAGATGGTTGATCATGAAAGGCCGTCTTAGAGAAGGCAAGGAAATAATGTACAAAGTTTCAAATTCTCCTGAAGAAGCTGAATTCCGATTGAGGGAGGTTAAAAGAAATTTAGGCATGGACGAAAATTGTGATGATGATGTTGTCAAGATTTCAGATTCAGTAAAGAAACAAGACGAAGGTGTTTGGAAAGAATTGCTTCTAAAACCAACAAAATCACTTCAAAGGATTTTACTTGCTGGTATAGGAATTCATTTCTTTGA
>JAJONR010005834.1:0-25513 GCA_029582245.1 Solanum etuberosum | reverse complement strand
AAATAAAAAATAAATGAAAATATAAAAAAAGCGACGGAGTCCGTCGCTTTTGTTAAAAATAAATTCCTGAAAAAAATAATCAAAAAGTGACGCAATCCGTCGCTTTTTGAAAAGCGTCGAGCCAAAAAGTGACGAACATGACTGTGTCGCTTTTCCGTCGATTTTGACCAAAAAAGCGACGCAGTCCGTCGCTTTTTGCCGTCGTTTTTCGGCAGTTTTTTAGTAGTGACATTAACCAATAAAAAACCTTTATTTGAGCCCTAAAGTACTATGTCGAATAGAAATGCTCCATCTGACAATATCATTACGCATCCAACTAATATTCTTCTGTAATTTATAAGACCTCATACGGATATATCTGACGTATTTGTCCTTTTATCCATTTATTTTATCTTTGGGACAGGAGTCCTTTATTGACTTCGGACCATGAGTTTCTACTTTTCTCCTATAATGACCATCTAGCTTCCCCGGTAATGAGCCAAGGTCAAGCTAACCGGCTAGTCTTCATTCTGGACATTCGATATTCTTTCCCTATCTTATGTGTCACGTGCTCATCCCGATTGTTGCCACGTATAGAAACTATTTTCCCCAAACATAACAATATCTTGGGTCTAGTGGGTTAATTGAGATTCTTCCATCCTTAACCAGAAGTTCCAGATTCGAATTTCTGGAAATAAAAAAAATCATATTGGGAGCGACACCAATCCTCTATAAATGGGGGAAAATCCTAATAAAAGGACAATATCTCAAGAGTTGAGAAAGAAGTCAACTGTCAAGGATTTGCATCACTGTCTCTGTCTCCCTCTTATACATACAAAATTCTATCATATGGTAATTAAAATAAGAATAATTGAAATATAGTAACGTATTTATCTACACATTCTTCTGTTTGTATATATAATATAAAAACATTCCCAGAAAATCCTCAACTCACATACTCACATTGTCACCAACACCAAGCACTAAGCTCCCCACTTGAGTGTGGTCCTACTTGCTTCGGTGCACCCCCTTCTCTTTGACTTCCAATTTTATTTTATTAAAAAATAAGTTTCCTCACCACTGGCATTTCCAATGAAAATAAATGTGAAGTCGTAAGCAATTAATACTCCTATCTATATTTCATAAATTATTGGTCATGTAAGCTTGTCTACTTGCCCAAGGTTAGTAGACTTCAGTGTTTAATCAGAGGTTTTGTGTTTGGGTCCACTTAGGTATAGAGTTGCTTTTGTTAGAAAGTGATTTACCTTCCAATGTGAAATTTTCTAATGCGAGTCAAGATATAATTGGGTGTCGCACGTACCAGACCCCTAAGTGGAAAACAAAAAAAAAAAGGTTAGAAGACTTGCATGGACAACTAGGGAGGGATGCATGTTGTGGCAATGATATTGAAGTAAATTAAACACACATGAATATTTAAAACTAGGTGACGGATGATTTGGCAAGGACATATTGACATGGGAAAAAATATAGTATATTTTTTAAATTTGTTCTTTTTTAATAACAAACTAAAAATTCAACTTAACACATAATGTTTCAAATATTTGAAAAAGAGATAAGAAGAATAATTAAAGACAAATTTGTGATATTATTATTAAAGAACTTTGAACAAATTTTCATTTCCAAGGATATATATATTCATGGTAACATTACTTTTAAGAAATATAATTATAAGGAATTAATCTTTTACTCATTGAAACATGAAAAATTGTTTTACGCTTATATTTTATATTTATACATATTAAATTTTCCACCTAAGCTGTGTAAACACAAGTCGCTTGGCCTAAGGTGGCTCCGCTGGCCTTGTCATCAGAGATAGTACATTGAACATTTTTCTTATAAAAATTATATTGCAGGTATAATTTAATTATTAGTACTTTTAATTAGTTGCTATTTATATTTATATGGGAAATAATTTTAAATATTAGATTTACCTCTGCCTACAAACATACAAATGCATGCTATAACACGTTTAAGACTATAAAGTTTCAATAAGTAGTATAACCACACATTAAATATTACTTTGACTCATTCAAATATTTGAGATCATAATTTAAAGCAAATAATTAAGTTATATAAATTGAAACAAAATTAGCACCTACTAAATCCAAAGCTATCTAATTTCGATTAATAGTCTCTTTCATTATGATGCACAGTCAAACAAGGTTAGGTTATAATTTCTAAAGTATCAAAATTCTTCCGACGTATCTTTCTTTTTTGGCCTAACCCTCATGTATTTTATTTACTCTATTCACCTTTATCTCCGTGATACACATGTATGTATGATGTATCGATAACAAAGTAAATTTGTCTGACTATTTATATCAAAATTTCGGTGGATCCTTCCAAAGTCTTTGTACTCGATATATATATGTGTGTTATATATATTGTTAAAACAAAATTAAATATCATTTTATTATAAATATATTGAGTTACGTATACAACAGTATTTAAACAACGTAAAGCAACAAGAGAGAGAGGTGTTTGAGTAAGAAACTAATACCCCAAAAAACCACATGCATTCACTTTCTAACACGTGTATGTTGTCCCTTTGCGTAGCCATCTTCCACCATTTACTCAATGGGAAAAATCACAATTTCTTCGTTCACTTTTATTTATTTTCACTTTGAATGATGTATCTATCTACTTTGAACATTGCACGTTGAATGTTAAAAGGCGAAACATGGAAACAAAATGATTTTTTGATAATGGTACATGCATCTGTAAAATTATCCAAGCTAGCTTAAGTGGTATATGCATATTCTGTGATCACAATTGGCAAAGTATAATGGCGGATCTAAGACTAAATTGACGTAGTAGATAAGATTCAATAAAATCCGCGCGCTTCGTAACTATAACAAAACAGTAAGATAAACAAAATGAAAGAAATAATCAGATGGTACCAGAGATATAGTAAAAAAGATATTAATACTCATGGTATGGAAAAAACATATTTATACCTGATAATTCATTAACCCTCTATTTTCATCTACTCGATCTCTACACCCTCCTATCTAAGATAATGCAAGCGATTACACAGTGTAGCAAGAAGAATCTTGTGAAAAGTTATAAATGTTAATGTATAAGTACTATGGGTGAGAACCAATATGCTAATCACTTTTTTACTAAAAGTAATTGGGACACAAATAACGAATCCATTTGTAGTCAAAATATTCAATTATCTAATTGAATTAAAATATAATTAAGCTAATGTTAATTAGATACCTTGTTTGGAATAAACATCATCAATTACTCGATCGTACGGATGAAAGCGACTTTCAATGAAAGTATTTAATTTATTTCTGGTGAAAAATGTGGAAAATCCCTTTTTCTGAATTATTTTACAGAATTAAAATAAATAATAAAATATAAGACTTGAGATACTTATAAATTATATAATTAAAGAAAAGAAGTTTAGTCCATAATTAGTACCTGTAGTTTTTACACTTAAAACTTTCTTTGATAAAATATATTTTCCTTAATGAGAACATTTTCTTTAACATTTCAAAGTAGCCAAAAGCAGAAAATTACATTATTAGTAAATTTTTTAAGTGGAGTAAACATTTAACACGATTCTAAGAAAGAAGGTTCATTTTCCCACCTAATTCGTAATCAAACAAACTATTCTCTTTCTCAAAATATTAGTCTTTTTTCTGATTAAACTTCTATTAATGGAATGAATAAATCATCCTTTCCAATTTCTTTAGTTGTCATGTCAATAAAAGGAAAATTAAACCCCAAATATAATGAGTTTAATTATCAACACTGCAACATCCCTAACCACCTATTGTGATAGAAAAAAAAGATTTAAAGGATCAAGAATTGTGACTGGATAAATATAATACCTTCACCTTTTTTTTTTTAAATTAAAGTTTTAGTTTCTTGTTTTGAGTATAAAAAAGTTGTACTATAAAACTTTTTTTTTAATGAGACTTATGCACTGCAAATTTGAAATTGGTGAGGAATTAAGATTTCTTGGTCATTTACATAAAATGAATAGGTTCGGATTTCATATGTGTAAAAATAAAAATCAATTGTAAAAAGACTATAAATTTTAAATAAAATTGGAAGTGACTTAAAATATCAATTCTCCTAATTATAACCTATTTGACCAAACTTCTAAAATCAACTCATAGTGAAAAAAATGACATTTTCAAAAATGCTTTTTAGAAAAGTACCTTTGATGAGAAATAGTTTGCGTGTGACCAATAATTTAGAGATCATTTGATAACAAGTTTGAATGTGAGTTATGCAGATATTAAATCCTGCATAAGTAATATCAAGTTTGATAGTTAGTTAGGATGTAAATTATTCGTGTATAAAATTAGTACAATGTTTTGGTTTACAACTCGCATAACTAATACATGGATAAGTTATGTGAGAATCTATACATTATTTTATATATGATAGAAAGTGGAACAACTAATATATGTATAATTAATACATGAATAGTAATATCAAAGTTACTCATAACTAATATCTGCGTATTCAACACCCACATTCTGAAAAACAATTTCTACTATTCAACACCTCACTTTTCAAAAATAACAACTTTTTAGGAAAAAACCAAACATTTTCAGAAACAAGCTTTTAGTCGGAATCCAATACGGAAAGAAATATTTTCTTTTAAAAACACTATAGTTTTTGGAACAGAGCCCAGTGTGACCAAAAACTCTCTATATAAAGCCCTCTCTAACTTCATCAACCCCCACACCAAAAAATCAGTTTCCCTCTGATAACAACTCTTGCCTAAAGCCATCCTATACTCTTTTCTTTATTCATTACATTAACAATGCCTGAGGCACCAAAGAATTCCCCTAAAGCCAACAATTTTATTGTTGCAGAAGAAAACAAGAAAACTTTTCATTTCATTGAAGAAGTTACCACCAAAGCTGATGAGGTCCAAAAGAGAGTCCTTGCTGAAATACTTTCTCGAAATGCCAACGTCGAGTACTTGAAGCGCTATGGTGATCTTAATGGCAATACTGATAGAGAGACTTTCAAAAAAGTTATGCCTGTTATCACTTATGAAGATATTCAGCATGATATCAACCGCATTGCGAGTGGTGATAAATCTCCCATCTTCTGCTCCCAACCCGTCTCTGAATTCTTGACAAGGTTTGAATGTTCTAATTTTTACTATGGATTTTGTTATTTTTACATACTTGTTGTTGTTGTTTTTCAGGGTGAATGACATATTTCCATATGTCAATTCTGGCATTTTGTTATTTTTACATATATTTGTTGTTGTTTTGTATTACTAAATGAGATTTTTTGTATACGCAGTTCTGGTACATCAGGAGGGGAGAGAAAATTGATGCCAACAACAGAGGAAGAGCTTGGAAGACGATCGCTGCTTTATAGTCTTCTGATGCCTGTGATGAGCCATTTTGTTCCGGATTTGGAGACGGGCAAAGGAATGTACTTTCTCTTCGTAAAATCTGAATCTAAGACCCCGGGAGGACTATTAGCTCGCCCTGTTTTAACAAGTTATTACAAGAGCCCTCATTTCAAGAACAGACGTCCTGACCCTTACACAAACTACACTAGCCCAAATGAAACTATTCTCTGCCCTGATTCATACCAGAGCATGTATTCCCAAATGCTCTGTGGACTCAGCCAAAATGCACAAGTCCTTCGTGTTGGCGCGGTTTTTGCCTCTGGGTTCATCCGCGCCATCCGCTTCTTAGAGAAGCACTGGTCCCTTCTTTGTAGTGATATTCGATCCGGTATCATTAATACTGAATTGATTACAGATTCATCAGTGAGAGAGGCTATGATGAAAATACTTAAACCAGATCCTGATTTGGCTGATTTCATTGAGGTTGAATGTAGCAAAAAATCATGGCAAGGGATTATTACTAGGCTGTGGCCTAATACTAAGTATGTTGATGTTATCGTGACCGGAACGATGTCGCAGTATATACCAACTCTTGATTATTATAGCAATGGACTACCTCTTGTATGCACTATGTATGCTTCCTCTGAATGTTATTTTGGTGTCAATCTTAACCCCCTTTGCAAGCCTGAAGATGTCGCGTACACCCTTATTCCGACTATGTGTTACTTCGAGTTCTTGCCAATTCATAGGAATAATGGTGTCATGGATTCTATATCCGCGCCCAAATCACTCAATGAGAAAGAACAACAAACGTTGGTGGATTTAGTTGATGTCAAGATTGGTCAGGAGTACGAGCTTGTTGTCACAACATATGCTGGTAAATATATGTGATACTACTTTATTTTGTTGCACATTTTTGCAAACCTTAGTTTAATTAATTGATTCTCGATTTTCAGGACTCTATCGATACAGGGTTGGTGATGTGCTACGAGTTGCTGGCTTCAAAAACAACGCGCCTCAATTCAACTTCATTTGCAGGAAAAACGTAGTTTTGAGCATTGATTCTGACAAGACTGATGAAGTTGAGCTACAGAATGCCATGAAAAATGCAGTGAGCCACTTGATGCCATTTGATGCACATGTGACCGAGTACACTAGCTACGCGGACACAACCACAATTCCAGGCCACTACGTCTTATTCTGGGAAATCAACGTGAATGGCTCAACCCCGGTCCATCCATCTGTCTTTGAAGACTGTTGTCTCACAATTGAAGAGTCCTTAAACAGCGTCTATCGCCAAGGCCGTGCCTCTGACAAATCTATAGGCCCTCTTGAAATCAGGATTGTGGAAGTTGGGACATTTGATAAGCTCATGGACTATGCTATAAGCTTAGGTGCTTCAATAAATCAGTACAAGACACCGCGGTGCGTGAAATTTGCACCTATTATTGAACTATTGAATTCACGAGTCATGTACAAATACTTTAGCCCTAAATGCCCAAAATGGACTCCTGGATACAAGCAATGGAACAACATGAACTGACTGGCTAGCTAGCTCTAGCTAATTTCTCTGCTGACAGCTTCATCATAAGTCCAAGAAAGAACAAATTAAAGTGAACATGTATCATTTGGGATCAATTTTAGTATTAGTAATTATATTAAGAAAACATCCTACCTAGGCTAATTTTGTTCACTGCCCTCAAAACGACCACAAATTTTGTGTGTGTGTTTTTACTTTTCCTTAATTAAAATCTCTTCTTGGAATTTTCATCTTTTTGTCTCTGTTTTAAAAATTGCAAATCGATTACATTTTGTGGGAATTGTTTTCTTATTTCCAGCTAGAAAATCTTGTCCACTGAACTAAATATCTTGAACCAACTATGAGTACTAGTTGTTGGTAGGGGCGCAACTAGATAGAGCCAAGACGGTACACTGTTTATACATGATTAAAATTAATTTTTATATATGTAATAGATATTGAATCACTTATTGCTTATTTGTGTGTTGGCTTTTTTGAATTTTGAACGTGAAAATTCTGACTCCATCCCTAGTTGTTGGTAGCATTATTTTCAGGGAAAAGTGGACTTACTTTATGTGTCTTTTAGTTTAGCATTTGACTTTTAATTAAGTAATCTTAATCCTCGTGGAATTAACTAAACTAAAAGGCCTAAAGCTTTATAAAACACCAGTCGATTTCTCCCGTAAAGTAGATTGGTCGACAAAAAGCTTTTCCATAGGAAACGGGGGACCTACACTTCATAGTGAGATTGTTGACTAATTAAAAAACTTTTACCCCATACTTATTTTTCATGGAATACTAGTATTATTTTGGTATAATATACCACAAATATAATAAATTACAGACAAACATAAAATAACAAAAATGTATAAATAAATTTTTAGGTTGAGACACGAATATTTCACTCTCTTTAAGGAGATTCAAGCCCACTGTGGCATAATCTACGTCGATCCAGCAGTATCACTCTTGATTTGTCCCCTTCAGAATACAACAACCCAACAACGTCGTACAACTCAAACAACTCCGGATTGGTTGAAGAGTCCAAAGCTCCACAAAAGAACACCTTCCTTCAACATATAAATATTCTCTTTTGTATAGTGAATATAGTTGAAGACTTAGAATATATGTCTCAACTCTCTCTTTCACTACACTAATCTCAATATAAACACAATACAATACTACTCATCTTTTTCACTCTATATTTTCTTGTATATCTCTTATTATTTATAACACAAAGGAAGACCACTATTTATAGGTGAATAATTCTTCCTTGCAATGAATAAGAAGATAATGAGGTAGTAAATTGGATAAGTGAATGACCTATAGGTTACAAGAATAAAGAGGTAGAATAATGGGTGAAATGAAGAGTTGGTGGTTACATAAGTTACTAACAACTAATGGACACTTTTTTCCACAATTGATGAGAATAAAGAGGCACAAATGTAGTGTCCACCAATGAACATAATATGATACATAATGTGACATATGATATATTTTTATTAATATTAAAATGTCACACTAACATATTATATTTGACGTAATCGATAAAGTTATTGCTGATTAAGAAATCACGAGTTTGAATTGTAAAAATAACCTTTTATAAAAAATGTAGGATAAGACTGAGTTTCAGCCCTTTCTCAAATCATATTATAAGCTTAATGTATTAAATTGTCCTTTTGTTACTAGTATATTTTGGTACAAAAGAAACTAAGGGGTTGGGAAGTGAGGAGTCGTTGGGTGGGATCAAGGGGTACATGTGGTTGGCAGAGGGTGGACGAGAATTTGAATTAGTTATCTTTTTCTTACTTGAACGAAGAAAGACGCAACTTCTCTTTTTTAGCCACATCCAACAATTTACTTTCCATTTCCGAATACCAATTTTTTTTAAAAAAAAACTTGTTATCTTAAAATAAAATATTTTAAAAATATTTTGACTAATTAGGAGTATATGAAAATTGAAAAATATATATTTAAAAAACTTCAATCTTATTTAAAAATTCAAATAAAGTGAATATATATATATATATATATATAAACAGCAAAAGACAACTTTGACTGGATAATAATGTGAATGGTACGGCAACCCTCTAGTTTCATGTAATATATATATATATATATATATATATATATATATACTGGTTAAGAAGATGAACATTTGATGCATGCAAAAGTCATGAAATATATCAGAGAAAGAATGATGATTATTCTCAGAAAATGTTCCTCCACAATGCCTTAATAATTTATTCGTAGAAAGAAACAAAACATTTATATATCTATGATCGTAAATATTTTATATATATTTTAAATATTTTGAATTATTAATTATAGTGATTTATAATACTTTTTACGTAGTTTATAAATATATAAATTTATTTTAATTTTTTTTTGAATATTATATGCGTAACTTCCTGGTCAAACTTAAACTGTTTGACTATCGAAAAACAAAAAGTGCCACATAAATTGGGACAACGAAAATTGTTAACTTTGACGCTAATCTTATTAATTAAGTGATGAATTATTGAAAAATTATGTATGTTAGAACAATTTAACAATGAAAGTCGTAGAATTAACTTTTAGTGAGAGACAAATTTTAGTGAGAAAGATCTTTTAATTAAATTTCTCCGTTTGTAAAGTTACTTTGATTTATTTCTTTATATGTGGAGGGAGAATGAACATTTGGATCTTGACAAATAACTATATATAAGCAGGGGTGGAGTCAGCCTACTGTCAGGGGTTTATTCGAGTCCTTTGCGGTGGAAAATATTACTATTCATACATAGTTAAAATTAATTTTTATGTGTATATATAGTAAATATCGAACCTCTTTCGATTAATTTGTGTGTTTACTTCTTCAGATTTTGAACTCCTTATCAAAAATTTTAGCTCCACCACGATTAATATAAGGATGATGTTTGTAGTGTTTGCTTTTTGTGTTTCTATAGTGGTGATGGATTTACGTGTCGTATTGTCACTACCCAAATTAGAGGGACACACTTAAAAGAGTTTTGAACCACCGCAACAAAAGAAGTTTTTAGCGACAATACATTTATCAATATTATCTTAAAAATATTTAGCGGTAATTGATTTAATATCATGCAATTAAGCACCGTTTCAAAATGAGGTAAGGGGTGTTCTCTTTCACAGAAACTATAAAAGAAAAAAATGAATCAATTTTTAAAACTTTGATATTACTTAAAAAATAAGCTAACTAGAGATCACTATGTAGATGAGCAATAGGAGTTTATGATTACTCAAACAAACTTTTTTTTTTCTTTCTGAATATGAGGAGAGAATTTAGACAAGTTATTAAACATTTTTCTTTTCTAATAATTTTTTTTAATTCTTAAGCTCAAACAATATTTTTTATTTATATGAGGAGACATCTTCTTCTCATGGATACCCTTTATATCTCTCCTCAAATTTAAGTGCTTATCAAAATCTTAGAACTCACTAATTTCAAGCTTTTATTTTAATTTAATTTTGAGGAGGGATATATTTTGGTGGGAGTCTTCACTCTTCACATCTGACATTTCTCTTTGCTTTTTCAAATTAAGAAATTTGCTACTTTTTATTTTTTGAAAACTTTGGACGAAGGAGGAAAGGGAATGGAAGTGTGAGGGTTCTCTTCTTTATATCAATAATAATATTTGTACTTCATTTGTGAGGTTTATCGATTTCATGGTTCAAGGAAAAACTTTTGCCAAGAATTAAGGGGTGTCTATTTGGGCACTAGCATATATAGTTGAAGTATCTATTCAGCATTTTGTGCCAGTAAAGATATGACAAAAGATTGTTTAAGTCCAGTAGAACCATTAGTTCATTCCCCGAGACTTTTACCAACTCTAACACCCCCTTCATGTCCAAGTCTAACTGAAGGGATGATTGCCCAAGCTGGTCTCCTTATATGGCCTTGGACAATCATCTCCTCAAAAGATAACTTATGAGTAGTCCATATAAACAGACCACCAATCTATTTCCCAACCAATATGGGACATTTACCCACTCTAACAATGCAACTTTAAGTTTCTATACATGTATTTTTCGCAAGTAGCTGCAGCAAGAGCAATCGTTTGCAATATGGGGGGTTGACATTTTCATTTTTGCCACAAAATTATAAAATGGTTGAAAAATTGTGAGGCATTAGAAGATGTAACTTTACGAGATACCTTTTGAGGAAACTAGGGTAATTAATTATTAGGGTTGAAGGAATTTTTAGGTTCTTGGAGTTTAAGATCAATGTCCAAAGTACATTTTATTATGAAAAGTATTTTCTTAACTAGATGTTGAACGAAATTGTTCACAGATGTCAATTGATATTATATTCATATAAAACTTAATTATCTTTCACTTCTTAAAATTTCATTCAATACATCACAATATTATAAGGTAACAAATTTTTTTAAGTATTAATATAGAAATTTGGCATGAAATATCTTAAGTGAAAGTTTTACGTCTAAATTATAAAGTACCAATCTCCAATTAATTTATCATAGATGTTTGTTCCTTCACCAACTTCATTAATCAACAACTCTATTTTTTATCCTCATTCTTTTATTCCATTTTCCTAATGCTTTCTTATTGTGCCTTCACAAATTTGTTAAGATGTGTTTTATTTATAACTAGATTATTCACCCTTTTAAACTTGGTAATGCTTCTTTTTCCCTAACTTCTCCTAGGCAAAAAATAATTAGCCTAAGTTGTACATCACATAGAGTTGACGACTTTTGTGCTCAAGTATCACATTTTCGGTATTTTATAAATTCTCTTGGATAAATGTAGTGTAATTAGTGGTTTAATTATTTCATCATCTAATTTGAAAGCTAAATTAGGATATATCAGATAGCTTATTGAGGTACTTATTTTGTCAACCTATACATTTCTTATGCATTTGATCTCGACTCTAGTTGAGTCATCATATTTATCACGATCCACGATCATCTTGCATTCAATTGATGGTGTAACTAGTATGTATCAATAAATCACATAAAATCGGGTGCTCTAGTCCATTATTTATTTATTTATTTTTACAAAGAGGGACCTTTCTATACTTTTACATAAATCCCTATTGTTTCTAAGCTTTTTTCTATTCATATTTTCATTTGCACGCACACTACAAAAAGAAAAGATTTTGTTGTCCAACTTTGAAATAAATTGATGAGCAAATTAGTTCTAAGTCATGAATTCTTTATGCACTTTTTTTAAAATACTTGAAAAAACTAGAAAGTCTAACAGTTATTTTAGAGAATATAATCCATGAAGTAGATTTAGGATATATTCAAGGACTCCTTATTTTTTAAACTATTCTTTTTAATTATATATTTTAGGACTTCTCAATTATTAACTTTTTAAATATTTTTTATCACATATTTTAGGACTTATTAATCATCAATTTTCCTAGTATCCTTTACCATATATTTTATGCTTTTAATATATTATAGATTATAGATATAGATATAAATAAACCATGAAGTTGAGAGTTCGTAAACTCTATAATACTTACCACATATCTCTCCGGAGTAGAAACAAGAAAAATTAAATCTATTTCTTTAATATTTCTTCTGATTTTGATACAATCATCCAGAATTATATGACTTTAAATTTTACCTTATATTATAATAAATAAACGAACTATGGATTATTATAGTTATTCTACTATCCATGAAGAATTCTGGAAAAAGGACTTGTCATACACACTTATGATAGATATTTTTATTTTTTATGATGGCGACTTCTCGACCAAAAAAAAAATTTCATTAATTCTATAAATAATCAAAATGTCTCCATCAATATTTGTATACAATAAAATTAATTTAAAGTTATTCAAGCTAGAGAGACAGAGGGAGGGAGGGAGGATATATATGACAGAAAAAAAAAAGATTCAACAACATTCTAAATTGTACCCATAGCAAATATATAAGACAATTTTTTCAAGAAAACAAATAACTTCAACATATCAATAAAACAAACAACATGATAATAAGGATAGATAAACCATATGAAATATAAGATACTGTTAAAAATAAATATAAAATTACTATTGTCTCAGCAACAAAAGTTTAATCATAATTAATTAATTTTTGGGGCCACCATCATTCTTCTCTCCAACATTGTTATCATTAACTTCTATTGGTTGATGAAGTTGCTTCGCAACTTTAGCCTTCTTAAGAGCACATAGCTTTATCAAGCCTTTAAGTTCTTCAACATCAAGTTTATGGATACTTTTGCCCTCTAAAACTTCATTGAACAACAACTCCATTTTTTTCTCCTCATACTTTTGTTCCAATTTCCTAATTCTTTCTTCTCGATACTTCACAATTTCAGCAAGAACAGATTCATTTAAAACTAGATGAGTCATCCTTTCAAATTCGGGAAGGCTTAAATACCACTCGACTTTTTCCCTAGCTGGCCATAAAAGAATTTCATTCCAAGTTGTACATCACAAAGATTTGAAAACTTTTGTGCTTTCTTGAACAAGCTTGTTACTTTTTTATAAAGGAGGGATTTTCTTTCGCTTACACTTAGGTATGTGCTGTTCTTAAACTTCCTGTGAGCCATATTTTTCATACACTCAACAAAAAATAGAGAGCACTTTCTTTGTGGGAGAAGAAATTATGATTGAGCAAAGGACTATGGTTTTATTTATAGACGCCTAATAATAATTTTAATACCATAATTTTATTCACACCAAGGAATGTAAATACCATATAATTAAGTGAATTATTTATTTCTGTGATTTTGGAAATCACAGTCTAAGGACCAGATTTGGTTCTAATTGAATTATTTATGTATTTTCCTAAAATGCTTAAAGTCTAATTATGATTTTTGAAATTTTAATTCAAGAAGCAGATTTGGTTCTAGGTGAATTATTTATCGATTTAACTATCTATTTGCTTATTTATATTATTATAAAAGCATGAATATAAATGTTGGTTGACCAAAATTTTATTTAAATATTGAATAACTTTTATACCCATGAGCTCTAATTCTATTTCTTATTGAACATACTATAATATCCTTTAAATATTGATGACTTGTATACCCTTAATGAGCTCTAATTTTATATTTTATTAAACATACTTCTTTAATACAAAATTTACTTAATATACATAACAAATATTATTTTATTACTATTAGAAACGTTAATATACTGTAGGAGTACTAGAATTATATTACCAGTAGGTACTTATTATAAGAGTTGGATATGATTATGAAAGCGTAAGTATTATTGATACAATGTGTGATATTTATACATGTACAAGTATAGAAGAGAAAGGAGTTTGTAGAACATAAGAGACCTAAAGATAAGATGAACTAACTACGTATATAACTCAAACATACTAACGTACTAGGATTGTTCACTCAATATACTAAGATACTAAGACTTTGCATCCTTATCCTTATCATGCCCCCTCAACATTGGCTCAATTTGCTTGAGACCAATGTTGCTTACAAAGTTGACAAAGGACCTTCTGAGAAGTGCTTTAGTTGACGCATCTACTAGAGCTCTAGTTGGAATGTAATGAACTTAAACTTTTCTAGTTTCCACCTGGTCACAGACAATATGAAAGTCAATTGCGATATGTTTCATTCGACTGTGAAAGACTGAATTACGACGCGGGTAAGTGACATCAATGTTGTCGCAATAAATCTTAGGAGGACAAGACAACTTGACTTGAAGTTCTTGTAGTAGGTTTGTTAGCTAGTTTAGCTCAGCTACAACACATGATACAATCTTGTATTTTGCTTCTGTTGAAGATTTGGCAATAGTGTGTTGCTTGTTGGAACTCTAACTAATAGGATTCTTTTCAAGAAAATTAACATAGGCTGAAGTGGAGTATCTAGTATCGGGAATACCACCTCAATCTACATATGAGTAGGCAAGTAACTGAGAAGAGTTACCATGTTTGAAGTGAAGGCCATATGTTATCGATCCTTTCATATAACGAAGAAGCCTCTTTGTTGCTTGCCAATGTTTAGTTGATGGAGAGTGTTGGAATTGAGCGAGCTTCTTTACTGCAAAACATATATCAGGCCATGTGAAGGTGATTTATTGCAATTATCAATGACCTGCCTATAAAAAATGTCACTTATGGATAGAGAACTGCTCACACTGTTTGCATCTAGCATATTGAACTTGCTGAGTATCTCTGCAATGAAGCTACTTTAATTTGTGTGAGAGTCAATCCATGAGCATGTTGTATAACTTGAACACCTAGAAAAAAAATGTAAAGGCCCAAGGTCTTTAATCAAAAATCTGTCACCCAACAACTTAATTGTTGCATGGACATGTGAGTTGTTAGAGTTTGTTACAACAATGCCATCAACATAGATCATAATAACAATGAGAGAACTAGGAGACCATTTGATGAATAAAAAAACATCAGATTTGGAACGAGGAACGACACATGATAAGAGAAATTCCTTGATTTTAGTATACCATACTCGTGGTGTCTGGAAAAGTCCATAGATAGATTTGTGTAGATTACACACATGAATTGAAAATCGAAAATCTACAAAGTCAGGTGGTTGTTGCATAAAACAACATCATGAAGAGTATCTTCTAAAAAGGCGTTGTTTACGTTAAGTTTACGCAATGGCCATTTAAGAGACACGGCTAGGGACAAGATAAGGTTAATAGTTGTCTTTTTAATAACTAGACTAAAGGTGGAATGAAATTCAATTCCAGGACGTTGATGAAATTCTTTTTCCACTAATCTAGCTTTATAACGCTCTATGGATCCATCTGTGGGGTCCAGCCCCATTACCCCATTATTGACGTTAACAATTGCTGCATGCAATTGTTAATGGTTGGCAAGGTTGGTAAATTTACAGTGGCAGCAAATGTTGAAAAATACAACAATTAAAACTTTCGGTGGCACAACTTTAACATATTGTGGATGGTGTTGAAATTTACAGTTGTAAATTTCTTCTATAAAAGGAGCTCATTAGCTCATTTTTAAGATACACCAACTCACAGAGAAAGGAAAATATAGAGAGTTGTGAGGTTTCCATAGACTATACAAGAAAATAGTTTGTGAAGAAAAATAGAGTGTAAGCGATATTTTTAGTAAGGTGGAAAATCAAAAGAGAGTTATTCCTTTTGAGTGTGTAGTAGTCATTTTGAATATTGTATTCGTGACTAAACAGTGTAAAAATTCCTTGATATAGTGATATCAGTTGCTCCTCTTGGCACCTGGTTTTTTTCCTAATTTAAAAGGGTTTCCACGTAAAATTCTTGGTGTCATTATTTTTTCATTTTATTTTCATTATTTTGACTATATATATTTCTGTGATTGTCCGCGTTTTCCCAACAAACTGGTATCAGAGCCAATGTTTTATCTGAGTATGCTTTGTGGTTGCAGCACAGTCTGAACTTCCACATCAGAAAAGATTTACTTTGGTTTGCAATAACTATATTTTTTGGGGGAAAATAATGGAAGCCAACACAAGTAGAATGATTACTTTGAATGGTGTTAATTATGTCGTTTGGAAAGGAAAAATGGAAGATCTGCTTTATGTCAAGAATTTTAATCAACCGGTCTTTACCACTGTAAAGCATGATAATAAAACAGATGAAGAGTGGAATCTGTTGCACAGACAGGTTTGTGGATGGATTAGGCAATGGGTTGACGATAATGTGTTGAACCATATTTCTAGGGAGACACATGCTCGAACCCTATGGGAGCATCTTGAAAGTTTGTATGTTCGGAAGACTGGCAACAATAAAATGTTCTTAATAAAGCAGATGCTGAGTTTAAAGTATCATGATGGTTCTCCGATGACAGACCATCTGAATAATTTTCAGGGGATCATGAACCAATTATATGCTATGGGCATCAAATTTGATGAAGAAATTCATGTCTTGCTTCTACTTGGTTCCCTACCAGATCCTTGGGAAACATTTAAAACTTCATTGTCAAATTCTGCTCCGAATGGTGTGATCTCAATGGATTCCGCCAAGAGTAGTGTCTTGAACGAAGAGATGAGAAGAAAATCTCGAGGTTCTTCTTCATCGGATGTCCTGATAACTGGCTCCAGGGGGAGAAACAAAACTCGTGGTTCTAAAAATAGAGAACAAAATAGGAGCAAATCCAGAGGCAAACTTAAGGATATTGAGTGCTATTATTGTGGCATGAAAGGGCACACAAAGAAGTTCTGCAGGAAGTTGAAGAGAGAGAACAAAAAAAAAAGAAACTAAAGAAGATGGCAATGAAAATTGCCTAGCCACTCTGATAACTGGCTCCAGGGGGAGAAACAAAACTCGTGGTTCTAAAAATAGAGAACAAAATAGGAGCAAATCCAGAGGCAGACTTAAGGATATTGAGTGCTATTATTGTGGCATTAAAGGGCACACAAAGAAGTTCTGCAGGAAGTTGAAGAGAGAGAACAAAAAAAAAAGAAACTAAAGAAGATGGCAATGAAAATTGCCTAGCCACTGTCACCACCGAATATCTTGTTATCGTCCTTGATGCGGATATGATAAATATTGCTTGTGATGAGTCAAGTTGGGTTGTGGACACTGGTGCCGCATCTCACGTGACATCAAGAAAGGATTTTTTTCTCTTCCTATACTCCTGGTGATTTTGGAACCTTGAGTATGGGTAATGAGACTGTTTCTAGGGTGGTTGGTATTGGTACAATTTATTTGGAAACTAGTGTTGGAACTAAACTAGTTTTGAACAATGTGAAACATGCTCCTGATGTTCGTCTGCACCTTATTTCTGTTGGTGTTTTGGATGATGAAGGATATGTTAGTACCAACGGTGATGGAAAATGGAAACTCATTAAGGGTTCCTTGGTTGTGGCTCGTGGTAACAAACGTCGTGGTCTATACTGGACTACGGTTTCTACTTGTGTTGATCTGGTGAATGTGGTTGAGAGCAATAGCTCTTCAACGTTATGGCACAAGAGGCTTAGCCATATCAGTGAGAAATGACTTAATGTTCTAGCCAAGAAGAAATTATTGTCAAATTTCCAAAGTGCGAAATTAGAAAAGTGTGAGCACTGTTTGGCTGGTAAACAAAATAGAGTTTCCTTTAAGTCTAATCCTCCTTCGATAAAGATAAAGTTGCTTGAATTGGTGCACTCTGATTTATGCGGTCCAATGAAGACAAGGACATTGGGTGGTGCACTCTACTTTGTCACTTTTATTGATGACTGCTCGAGAAAACTTTGGGTCTATGTCTTGAAGACTAAAGACCAAGTGTTAGGTGTCTTCAAGCAGTTTCAGGCTTCAGTTGAAAGAGAAACTGGAAAGAAACTGAAATGTATTCGTACTGATAATGGTGGTGAATATTGTGAACCATTTGACGAATACTGCAAGCATCAAGGTATTAGACACCAGAAGACTCCTCCTAAGACTCCTCAACTTAATGGTTTGGCTTAGAGGATGAACAAGACCTTGATGGAAAGAGTTCGATGTTTACTTTCTGAAGCAAAGTTGTCGAACTCATTTTGGGATGAGGCTTTATTGACCGCTGCACATGTTATTAATCTATCTCATACTGTTGCTTTGCAAAGTGATGTTCCAAATAGAATTTGGTATGGAAAGGATGTTTCCTATGACCATTTGAGAATATTTGGTTGCAAAGCTTTTGTACATGTGCCGAAAGATGAGAGGTCAAAGTTAGATGCCAAGACAAGGCAGTGCATCTTCATTGGATATGGCCTTGATGAAATTGGCTATAGGCTATATTATCCAATTGAGAAGAAACTCGTGAGAAGCCGTGATATTATTTTCATGGAGAATCAAACAATTGAAGATATCGACAAAGCGGAGAAGCTAGAATCTTCAAATTTTGATGGCATAGTTTAACTAGATGAAGTTCCTCACACAAGTATGCATGATGTTGTTGGGCTAGATGATCATGGTGACGCCCAGAATCATGTATCGAATAAACATGTTGATGTTGATAATAACAATGATATTGTTATTGATGATCCTCATGCTCATGAAGTTGTGGACGAATCAAATATTCCGCTTAGGAGGTCCACAAGACAGTGGGTTCCTTCCTCTCGTTATTCACCCAATGAGTATGTGTTACTCACTGACGGGGGAGAAACTGAATGTTATGAGGAGGCCATGGAAGATGAGCACAAGAATGAATTGATTGAAGCCATGCAAGATAAGATGAAATCACTGCATGAGAATCACACTTATGAGTTGGTAAAATTGCCCAAGGGCATGAGAGCTTTAAAGAACAAGTGGATGTTCAAAGTTAAAGTTGAAGAACACAACTTGAAGCTCAGGTACAAAGCTAGATTGGTTTTTTAAGGGATTTGGTCAAAGAAAGGGTATTGACTTTGACGAAATATGTTCTCCTGTCGTGAAAATATCCTCCATTCGTACGATTTTAGGTTTGTCTGCTAGTCTTAATTTAGAGATTGAGCAGATGGATGTGAAGACGGCGTTCCTTCACGGTGACCTAGAAAAAAGAGATTTATATGGAACAACCTGAGGGCTTCAAAGTATATGGTAAAGAAAATTTTGTGTACAAACTCAGAAAGAGTCTCTATGGCCTAAAGCAAGCTCCTAGACAGTGGTACAAGAAGTTTGAATCTGTTACGGGGGATCAAGGCTATAAGAAGACTTGTTCAGGTCATTGTGTATTTGTACAAAAAATTTCTGACGATGATTTTATCATCCTCTTGTTGTATGTGGATGATATGTTGATTGTAGGCAAGGATACTTCCAAGATTGACGAGTTGAAGAAAGAGTTGTGTAAGTTTTTTGCTATGAAAGACTTGGGTCATGCCAAACAAATTTTGGGCATGAGAATTACTCGTCTCAGAGATGAAATGAAGATTTATTTGTCACAGAAGAAGTACATTGAACGTGTATTAGAGCACTTCAATATGAAGAATGCTAAGCCTGTTAGCACACCTCTTGCTGGTCATATGAAGTTAAGAAAGAAGATGTGTCCTATAGCTAGGGAGGAAAAAGAGAACATGGCCAAAGTTCCATATTCCTCCGCCGTCGGAAGTCTAATGTATGCAATGGTATGCACTAGACCTGATATTGCTCACGTAGTTGGTGTTGTCAGCAGATTTCTCAACAATCCGGGAAAAGAGCATTGAGAAGCTGTGAAGTGGATACTCAGGTATCTTAGAGAAAGCTCAGATGAATGCTTGTGTTTTGGAGCATCAGATCCAATCTTGAAGGGCTATACAAATGTTGATATGGCAGGTGACCTTGATAACAAGAAATCCATTAATGGATATTTGTTTACTTTTTCAGGGGGAGTTATATCATGGCAGTCGAAGTTGCAGAAGTGTGTTGCACTATCTACAACTAAAGTTGAGTATATTGCGGCTACTGAAGCCGGCAAGGAGATGATATGGCTCAAGCGATTTCTTCAAGAGCTTGGTTTGCATTAGATGGAGTATATAGTCTACTGTGACAGCCAAAGTGCAATAGACTTGAGCAAGAATTCCATGTATCATGCAAGAACAAAACACATCGACGTCAGATATCATTGGATTCGTGAAGAAGTGGAGAGTGAATCATTTCACGTCAAAAAGATCCACACAAGTGAAAATCCTGCAGATATGCTGACCAAGACGATACCGAAAGACAAGTTTGAGTTATGCAAAGAACTTGTAGGTATGAGCTCTCTCTAAAGAAGATGAAGATACCTCCTTCCAGTGAATGGGACTGGAGCGGGGGATTTGTGGGGTCCAGCCCCATTACCCCATTATTGACTTCAAGAATTGTTGCATGCAATTGTCAATGGTTGGCAAGGTTGGCAAATTTACAGTGGCAGCAAATGTTGAGAAACACAACAATTAAAACTTTCGGTGGCACAACTTTGACATATTGTGGATGGTGTTGAAATTTACAGTTGCAAATTTCTTCTATAAAAGGATCTCATTAGCTCATTTTTAAGATACACCAACTCACAGAGAAAGGAAAATATAGAGAGTTGTGAGGTTTCCATAGATTATACAAGAAAATCGTTTGTGAAGAAAAATAGAGTGTGAGCGATATTTTTAGTAAGGTAGAAAATCAAAAGAGAGTTATTCCTTTTGAGTGTGTAGTAATTATTTTGAATATTGTATTCGTGACTAAACAGTGTAAAAATTCCTTGCTATAGTGATATCAGTTTCTCTTCTTGACCCCGTGGTTTTTTCCCTTATTTAAAAGGGTTTCCACGTAAAATTCTTGGTTTCATTATTTTTCCATTTTATTTTTATTATTTTGACCATATATATTTATGTGCTTGTCCGCGTTTTTCCAAAACCATCAGGTTTTTGTTTGACACGAAACACTCATTTATACCCGACTACATTTTGAGAGGGAGTAGATGGAACCAATGTACAAATTTTATTTTTAAGTAACGCTATGTGTAGATGCTTGACTGAAGGTATTTGGGGTAAGCAAAAGGTATTTTACGATTGAGGTTTCAAGGCAATCAAAACCCACTTTGGTTTTGAAATATTATTTTGTGACCTGGTGACCATTCGATTTGATGGTGATTCACGAGTTGTCTGTGGAGATGCATATGGACTTCTAGTCACAATCTGAGCTCGAAAACAAGTCAAAATAGATCATACAATAAAATGCAACAAAAACCCCATTAAAGAGATGACAGAGGTCCTTCGTGACAAGAATTTACCTTCAATACTAGCTCACAATGCTAACTCGAAGGTCCCAATACGAAGCTCGAACAATTCCCAGCAAATAGAGACAAAAATTAGCTCAATCAAAGCCCGCAATACAAAGAAATCAACTTTACACAATAGACATATGATTAAATTTTCGGGACTGGTCTTATTTAAAAGACCAGTCAAATAACTTCCGTGAACAAGGGCTCATGTTCGCGAACACAATGGTCAACATGGTCAGGTCAACCCCGACCCTTCTTCGTGAACGCGGGAGCCTATCTGCCAACGTGAAGGGTCAAAGCCCCACCACTCTGTGAATTCAGAATTGAGCCTGCAAGTTGCAAATGCGAAGAACAAAAGCATGGTGCACCAGCAAAGGTTGTACCAGCTCAAGTTGGACTTGGTAAAATGCCCCGACGGAGCTTGAGATTCTTTCGGAACCCCGTGCACTCAAACAACTATGCTACCCCACCAAGTCTGACATTCCCAACTCAACGGAGATGTGGAAACTTCCAACAGAGTTCGTCTCGACAAAAAGTGTGTCCCATACCCAAACTTTGTAATTTTAAGCCAAAATTCACGAGGTAGCTCTGAATGAGCCCAGAAGCCTCAGGGTCTGCACCAAAAGTCCTCATACACCAAATTTGACATTTCTGAGCTAACGGAACCGTCAAAATTGCATTTTGAGTCCGTCTACCTAAAGTATTGACCGAAGTCAACCGTTCAAGTTTCAAAAGCTCCAAAACACAAAAATTGCATAAAACCAAATCAATGACCAGGTGACTAAAATAGGAAAGTTCTAATCGCCAAAAATAACGCAATAAAGAGGAAATGACCGGGAGGGTCATTACAACATGCAAATCATAGTTAGATTCATGCATCTAAGATACCAGATACGTTCTAAAATATAGATACATAGGGAGGGAGGCGACCGAGAGAGTTAGATAAATGTGAAGAATCCACTTGATTATAGTGTATCTCGAATAAATTACACCTAATTTTAACCCAATGTATCCGTGATACATGGATTTGGACATACATATATTTGATGTCCAAATTCTGATAAGATTCATAATATTGGAAACTCGCGTGAAGAAAAGTAATTTTCTCCTAAACTTGTGAGATTTTATATTTATAGGAGGACCAAGTATAGCGAATTCACTAGCTAATCTATATATAAACAGTGAGTAGCTAGACATATGTTTGATAGGTAACTTCTGCACTGTCATCAAGTATTTTAATTTGGAATCTTTACTCTGATTTTCCATAAGTTTTCTTTAGAAGCACAAATGAATACAAAAGGACATAACATCTTGCAAAAAAACAAAAAAGGAAACTACTCTATTATTCTCCTTGAAGTACCATTAATTCATTGCCTTTGTTTGATTTAATTTGAGCATAGTACTATTTATGATTTGTGAGGATGGTTTAGGTGGTAATTACTCGAGGACTCGGGGTGATTTCAGACAAGTTGAAACTTCAAAAACATAAGTTACAAAGAATCGAATACTTGGTGCATCGTCCCAATTATGGAGAACACGAGAGATCTCACAATTGACGCGCTATTGGTCCACAATCATCCCCTTGAGAAAAACTCAAGCTAGTGGTGATCATAGACGCGTTGATCATGATATATATGGGGGTTTGAGACGTTTGTTTCTTAGCAAGACACATAGTATGAGGTACTCGATAGATCATGGCTCTACAAAGATGTATCAAAAATATTTAATCATTGAATTAGAAGGGATGAATAAAGAGATGGTTAAACATATATCTATTTGCTTGAACTGTCAACATGTTAAGTATGAGCATCAGAGACCTGAGACATGTTGGTTTGGCACAAGCATTATCTATTCCAAGTGAAAATAGGAGTGGCTTACTATAGATGGCTTTACTCTCATAAAAGAAATGAATAAAGGATAAAAAAACTAACATTTTTATTGAACATATATACTTCACTCATTGTTGTCGAAATACAAATATAGGATGCAAACATCGACACACTTGAATTATTAGGAGGAACTATCTCTTATTTATTTCGTGATTATATCGATCATATGTAATTACTCCTCGATAGATATAACAGGATCAAGTTTAATAGGACAACGAATACTAGGTGATTCAATAATATTAATTAAATCATCAGTTTGACCTTCCAAATAAGCCATGAAAAAAGCCACAAAAATTCCTCATATAATCCTTCTTAGATCTTCCTTCGATTCCTTTTTCCCTCTTTTTTCATAATTCCCATCAAAGTCGTCATTCTGTTTCCATCATTCAACATATCAGCATGGCCATAATTCTTAGCCAAAAAATAGTAACAAGGCGGCTTACTCTCGTTGAAAAACTCAGCATGATTAACCCCATTTGGTGCATCGGGTGGACACACACCATATGCTCGTTTATTTGACAAATCGGTACCAATTACAGCTACGGGGACTGAATGATTGAAACTGTAAGGAATAAATTGGAGAATGTTGGAAGAGCACAAACAAGAGGACCCTTTAGCAACGGGATCAATTCCGAGGAGTGCTGAGATTTTGAGAGGGGGTTGTTTTTGTTTTCGGGCTGCCCTTCCTGACAGAGGTGGATACAGAACTTGATGTTTAAGAGTTACAACAATAATCTCAAAATATTTATAAAATCTAATACATATATATACATATATATATATATATAAAAGATAGGAGCAAAACCTAATGGGTTCGTGGGGAAACGAACCTGAAGTGATGGAATCGCCCTTGCTACCTGATCCGTAGGCTAAAGCTAAGGTGAATGATGTTTTACCTCCTCTGCTGTGGCCTGAGACTGCGATTTTGTGGAGGTCCGGAAGAACTTTCTGTGGCAGGACTGAGTTCAGCTTGTTAGCTGATAACCACTCTGCTATTTTTTTTACTTTTTTTACTTCGCATCGAGATGTCATTAGAGAGAACTGCAACATATTTTAAACAAATAAATTGAGAATAAATTCAACATCAAGACAGTGGAAGTTCAATACATAGAGAAACTAATTTTAATTTGGCCTTAATTTTATGTAATCTTTAAATTATGTTCAGAAATTGAGGATATGCAGGTTTGATCATATCTATTGAACTAAAGTTCGATCAATTTTACTTCAATCAGTATAGTGATGAAATCAAATTAATATGAAATGTACGTACATATTTATACACAGTTTGTTAATGTATCTTAGGAGCAACGGCGGTATATTGATGGGAAGAAATATGTAGGAGGAGGGACTTGTAGCAGTCGGGTTGGAGACCGAATCCATGGAAAATATTAAAATGGGATAGGAACCTTCTGTAGTCGGCGAAAATACTAATAATGGACAAGGCAAGGAAGAGCTCTTGACGTTGACTTGACGTTGATTATCTCAACAACTTCATCTCCTACTTCGAAATCTAATGCTATACCATCATCGCGTACCTTCGCCTTCTTTTCCATCACTTGTTTATGCAATGCTAATGTAGTAGATGTTTTTAACAAAAGAATTATGAATTTCCAGTTTTATTTCCTTCTTCTGGTGAATCAGACAATAAAATTGAAATTTCTTGCTTTTTTCTTCTTTTGTTTTCCTTCAGGGAAAAGAAGAACGTGCTTCTTAGTTTCATCATTAGCTGAGCTCTCACTGACAAGGGTTGTGGTGGAGTGGCAAGTACTCCTTCATTCTTAACCAAGAGCTTTTGTGTTTGAGTCCCTTGGTTACGAAGTTGTCTTTGTTATGGAGAGTTCTTTACCCACAATGTGGGACTTCCCGGTGTGTATCCAGATTTAGTCGGGCTTCAACGTGGGTCGCCTTTGTTATGGAGTGCTCTTATCCGGATTTAGTCGGGCTCCAATGTGGATCGCCTTTGTTATGGAGCGCTCTTTACCCTAATGTGGGACTTCTCAGTGTGTATCCGAATTTAATCGGGTTTCAACACTGTTTGAAAAACGTATGTCCGAGTGTAGTAGAAAAAAAGAGTAACTTCTCTAATATTTAAGCCACGAACTTGAGAAGCTTGGAGTCGTCCTACTTATTTCATCTTTTATGTTCACATATCTTTCCGGCT
>JAJONR010005833.1:0-38698 GCA_029582245.1 Solanum etuberosum | reverse complement strand
GGAGAATTTCACATGCTCTATATAGCTGGGAAGAAGCAGGGACACAAGCAAAAAACAGAAGTAATTGGAGAATTGTCCCTGCCACTATTTGGTGGACAATATGGAAAGAGAGGAACCTTAGAGTTTTTGAGAATAGGGAGAGTAGTATGCAACAAGTTAAACTGAATTGCATTTTGACTCTGTGTTTTTGGTGTAATCAAATTTACTCTAATGATACCGTCTCTATCATTGATGTCTTAGACTCATTATAGGGATAGGTCGGTATTATTAGAGTTCCTTATGTAAATATGGGTTTCAGTACAACCTATGTACTGTTCTACAGAAATAGAAACAATTACCATTTTCAAAAAAATAAAATAATTCTCTAATCTCTTATCGTCAATGGAATCACCCATTCCAACCGTAGATATTCTTAACATCTTACATCATAAACTGTATGCAACCAAGAAACAAAGTTGTAAATGGTTGACATCCGCTCTGCGCACATGAAGCACCAATTGAGGTGGATATCTTTCTTCTCCTCAAGATCTCCTGTTAAATTGTTCCCCATGATCTGCTGTCCAAGTAAAGATTGAAATTTTCCTTGATTTCCTCAGGATCCATATTGGGTATGCAGATACTTTCTTCTCCCTTTTCAACGGTCGCTATAGAAAGACTTAAATACCGAAAACTTGATTGTTCTTCTCTTTCCATGACTGGCATTCATTTTATATGATGTTTCCCAACAAACTATTCGGCTCTTTCATATCTCAGTATGGCATGTTTGTTTCTTCAGAAGTCAAATCCCTTGGTATTCTTTCTCCTTTATTCCTTGCAATCTCGGCCACTTTTGCTTTCTTCTTGCTCAATATAGTGTATGTTGTCAGGGAGGCATCATTGTAGAGCATTTCCCATCATCTTTCTTCCCAAAATCTATTTGTAATGCCCCTTATTTGCTATTTCATTATGCCTCTCCGTAAAGATATCCCATGCGGCTTCATCTTGGGGTTGGTTCTCCATCTTTCCATTTCTTCCCATACTTTTGCTCTTTCATCCTATATCTCTGTGTCAAGGTCCTTCATTTTGGATTGAGCTACTGGATGATTAACAGGAAAATCAGGCCCAACACGCAGGTCTAAGCCCTTGTTATTTTGTTCCTTGACTTGCCTATGATTGCTGAATTTTGCAATTCATTAAGGGGAATTGCAGACCTCGGAACTTTTTTGAGAAAGTTCCTAATATCTGTAATTTGATGGAGTTCCAACCTGTTTTATTGATAAATGTCAACTTTCTTAAATAGAGGGTTGCAATAAGCAAGAGTTCTAACAAACAGAAAAAAACAAGAGTCCTGATTCACTCCATAGAGTGCCGCAATAAGCAAGAGTTCTAATTTGTTTTTTGTTTTTTTGTGAAGAAACTCCCAGTATTATCAAGAATAGAATCTTGATAGAACCACTCTGATACCACTTGATAAGAATTGGGTTACTTGAAGAAAAACAAGAATATTATGCAGAAGCTAAATACAAAGATTATAGTCATGAAATTAAGATAGCCGGAATTCGAGAATAAAATCTCCAAACTTCAAAATGAAGTGCTAAGAACCCTAATTGATTGTAGTAGACTTAATTTGCGAAATAAGGCTAATCTATTTTACTAGTAAATTCAATTCAACAACTTAGATGCAAGTGATTTAGACTCCTAATTGAATAATTAAAGACAATGATTGGTATAAGACTAATTACCTTACTAATTATTAGCTCAAATAAGAACCATAGATATCAACCACATGATTAATCTTATCTCTTGAAGAAATCCTTCTTGTAAGGTTATAAGATAAATTCCAAGTAGCCAATACACAAACGTTTAAAGAAAAGAACTCTCAATAATATTGATAATAATGTTGTTTACTCAAAGAACAAAATCCAAAGCTATATATAGGGAGATTTCGAACACTTTATCGCAAATAGCATGGGATTCGAATTCTATTTTTATGAAAATAATTAGTAGCAAAACCTAACTAGAACACTTTAAACTAGGAAAACAAGTAAAAATTAGTGTCACACTTTCTGCCAACAATCAAACAAAAAAATAAAAGGAAAGAATTTATAATCTATGGTTAGATTCTTATTTCAAGTCCATTTGCATGCTCAAAACCTCACTTTAGTGAGTCTCTGGTTTATGTCTCAAATCCTTAATTTTACCCATCTAATTCTATGTTTAGATGATAGATCTTTGGTTAATTTCATGAAATAGACTTAGATCCAAGTTGGAGTCACTTACACTAAGCTTGTAGATGAAGATCTAGGTCAAAACCCTTCAAGTATCAAATGGTAAAGAATGAAATAAAAATATCAAACCCGGGTATATCTGCAGTACTGGCTTCACTGGGCAATGCTGCATGCACTTGGGTAAGCAATCTACCAATTTTCAGCTATTAAATTTGCCAAGTGTTGGCCGTACTTCCCAAGTGCTGGCTGGACTTGGCCCTGTTTCAGTTGTTAAAATTTTAGCATTTTGTCCGATGATGCAGAAACTCACCCCAGTCTCTCGAGTCCCAAACCAAACATCCTAACAAGTTCTAAAACATCATATGCACCTAAAGGGAAGTCTCGAACCATGAACCAAAGCGCTAAAACTCAAATCTAATGGTTGGGATATTAAATCTCCCAACGCGATGACCATGCGGTGGGGAGTTACTTCACTGTTTAGCATACAATTCCTTCATCAGAATCTGCCAGTCTCCGATGCTATGACCATGCAACGCACCAACCCTCGTGCAATTACTCTGGATTTTGCCTTTTGGCTTCATTTCAGTTCAAATTTTCTTCATTTTCTCCCATGACTCCTACATATTAAAATCCTCAAATTTAAGATCAATAGATCATTTTTCACTAATGAAAGCACTTAAAACACACCAAAGTATGAGGTGAAATGCATCAAATTATATGTCAAATGACCTATTGATCTTATTATCTATGAGTGAGTGAGGTGTATTTGGTTGTTTGTTCTCTTGAAGAGTGGAAAGACTTTTGCTGCTTTTCTGAGTTCCTCTTCTTTTGTGTAACTGTACTGATTTAACACAGATTAAATTTAAAGTACTTTGTAATCCATCTTGCATACTATGTAGTTCTCTGGGGTTTCTACCATGTAAATGTATATTGATTTCTTGTTGATATCCAAACTTTGTTTCAATCTTCCTCCCTTTGTGTGCTGATCCATCTTATTTTTTCTGTAGACAGTGTTGATTTCTTCTATCTTGTCATTTTTTGCCTCTCTTTGTATAGTTCAAGGATGCTCTTACTAGCCCTGCAAGTCGAAAGAAATTAATTGATTCCATGGAAGGAATTCTGCACGGGACTCAACAGGTATCCATGCTCCTCATTCTTGAAATGCATCTCTAATAATATACAAGGGAGAGTGAAGCAGTTTCTTGGTCGTCCTGCTTGGGATAAATTTGAAATTTTAATTTGTATAATTAAATGGAACAGAAAATTGGCGCATAGAAAGATGCACATTGTGCTTGAAAAGCTGGATGTTCTGGTGATTTAACAAAACCATGTCATGTCTTTTAGTTTTATATCTTATACTCAGATATTTATTAACATCTGAAATAACCCAATGATTCATTATTTAAGACAAATTAATCTAACATCTTTTAACCTGAGCTACTTTTGGCGAATTGGGCCACAATGTAACTAAGAGCAAGAAGAAAAATGATTTAAAGTGAAAATACCTTCAATAGAAACTCCCAAAAGAAAACAGCTTTTCATACTTGAGTACCAGAAAAGAATTATCTTATAGTAGTTTTAATTCAGTCCTAGGATTCACTCAGTCTTTGCCAATATTATTAGAGGGCTACTTTTTTCAAATGTCAGTTTGTCGTGATTACTCTAATAAGCTTTTTCTCCAATTCTCTTGAATGAGTGAGAAACTCTTAAAAACAGGAAAATAAATCTTATAATAGTTCTAATTCAGTCCTAGATTTCGCTTAGTCTTTGCCAAGGTTTTTATATTACTACCTTTTTGCAAATGTCAGTTTGTCATGGTTACTCTTATAAGCTTTTTCTCCAATTTATTTGATTGAGTGAGATTTTTTTTTTTTTTTTAAAATAAAAAGGATAAAGAGATCAGTTTAACTGATATCCGTCAGTGTCTTAAAAGGACTGAGTGCGAGGGGGGACATTTTTTCTAATAAGGGGTGAGGTGTAAGCCTCGAGGCGCTGGACCTAAGCCTCGAGGCACTGGGCGTAAGCCCCAGGAGCCTTAATTTTTAATAGTTTATAAATTAGTATCATAGAAATAAATATAAAAAGAAGGAAAATGTATATAGAACTACTTCATCTTAAATGTATATAGAACTACTTCATCTTAAGATGCTAATGAGAACCATCAATTTATGAAAAAGCTAATTAGAACTTGATTCATCAAAAAAACCTAACCAGACTTTGAAAGAAAGTTAAAGTAGAAATTCATAAACTAACTTGAAAGAGCAAAAGAACTTGAAAAAGAAAAAAAAAGTGAGAAATAAACCTAATCAAAAGCGTTGAACCAAAGCAAGTGATGAAAGATGAAGTCTTTTTGCTTTTAAATTGCAAAAGTAGTCATTTTCCCCTTTACCTGACAAAAGACGAAGAGAGAGGATAAAAACTAGGACTAAAAATAAAAAATAAAAAATTGACTTTCAAGATTTCTAGCTTTTTAGAATTTTATAACAAGCTGACTTTTGTGTTTTTGGTATTAAATTAAAGACTTGTTTAGCAATTCTAGTAATTTGGAGAGGCTTAATCCCCGAAACAAAAACTCGCCCAAAGACTAGGTGTCTGCCCAGAACAATGGGGCTTACACCTCCCAATACTTTTTTACCCCTGGGTCTCCCCGGTGCAATTTACTGTGCCCCACCCCAGGACTCATCCTGATTCTCCCCAAAAACTCCCTTTAAAACACTTATATACATCTGCAGTGTAATGATTTTTTACACAGTCAGGTAACTTTTATCTATTTTCACAAGCTACTTTATTTCAAGATTATGAACTACTGGTGTTAAATAAATTTTACTTCTTCCGTGACAAGTTGACTCTAAATATATTTATGTCCGACTCTTTTCTATTTGTGTTTGTTAAGATAAATAATTTCCTCTTCCTTTTCCTTTTCTCACCAGTATATTCGGGTAGCACTCAGAAAAGAGTTAGATCTTATTTTTATTTGTTTTTCTTTGGTTTGAAACAAATGGCTTTGACATTGTAGTGCTATTATATCTGGAGGAAATAGTATCTGTGTAAATAGTTTCATAAAAGTTCTCTTATCGTGACACCCTCAATTTTAAATTCTAAAATCTGAATTGATCAACAAATGATATATTATATTACACCAAATTTCAGTACTGTTGTACATAACATAGTATTGTGAAACATCAGTCATCTCTATTGTGACAAAATGTGGTAGAGGAGATGCTCTTTTGTAATTTCAAATAAAAAATGTTTAAAATTTCTTACACAAGACACCTGCTCCCTCCGTTTCAAAACATTTGCATTATTTCCTTACTAGTTTGTTTCGGAAAGAATAACATATTTTTAACCTAAAAGGGCCTAAAATACCCTTAAACTATCGGATTTGGTACAAAAATACCCTTCGTTTGCCTCACCTATCACCTCACCTCACCTCACCTATCATTCTACAAAGTGACGGTGGATCGTAAATAAAAATTGCTTGCAAGATCTAGAATAGACTCTGGCTACGCTTTCACAAAGTATAGACACTTTAACCTGGAAAAATTAGAAGAGGTGCTGTAGATTAACAAGAGCACGGGCATCACCCCACTTTGTATTCTAGAAAGTGATGGTAGATCGCAAATAAAAATTTGTTTGCAAGATCTAGAATAAGCTCTGCCTACGCTTTCACAAAGTATAGCCAGTTCCTAACCTGGAAAAAGTAGAAGAGGTGCTGTAGATTAACAACTGACGGAAAAATAACATAATTATTGTGAATCGGCTGAACACTTAGATACAGAGTTCATATATTAGTTGATATTGATATTGATTACTAAATCTAGTGCGAAAAAAGAAAAAGAAAAAACAGGCGAGATTACTTCGTAATGGATTGATTATTATCAATGTAGAAGAGGGGCTCCTTATATTTTCATTTTAATTATGTAATATGCTAGGTTATTATTCTTTATGCCTATTTAGTGACTATTTTATAAGAAAACACAATTTCTTGTGTTATAATACAGAATTTAATATAATACTCCTTCCATTTCTATTTGGTTGTCTTAGTTTAATCAGACACAGAGTTTAAGAAATAAAAGAAGACTTGAATCTTGTGGTTGTTGACTAAAGATATACAATGTACCAAAATGCACTTTAAATTTGTGGTCTTCAACATGCAATGTGGAATGTTGAAATTGAAGAGTTGCCAAATTAGGAAAGAGACATTCTTTTTGAAACGAAGGAAAAAGGAAAGTAAGACAAGCAAATTGAAACAGAAGGAGTATTCTACAGTATCTTTCTTACTCAAATTCAATAAATCTTGACATGTTGAGAACCTTAGACATATATGATGTGATTACTTCTTTTTACTTCCTACTTACCCCATCACTTAAGGTGAAGAAACTTGAATTTGCAACTCGAGACTGTAAAGTCAAGTTGAGTATGCTGGATTGACTTTTTATTTCCCTTTTGTCACCATGAGACAAAACTAGCTTAGATGATGGCGCTATTGTGAATCCATTAGTAGAACAGAGTGATACCTTCTTCTTTTTTTGGAATAATGGCTGTATGTATATTCAATGATTAGAGGAGAATTCAATACTTAAAACTCTATACCAATACCTCAAAGAAAGAGCAGAGTGAATGACTTTTCTTGACCAGTTGAAAATTCATTTTTTCAGAGCATATAATCAATTCTCTGTATGTGAGAAAAAAGCTTTTTCAGAACAATGAGAAGGTTCATAATAACCAAAAATTTAGTGTTTAGAGGAGGGACTAAAATCAATACACAGACTCTGATCCTTTAGATAGATACAAGAAGTTAAGAAATATGCTTTCGTTATAAGTCATCAAAACATTGACTTGGAGGAGGCGGTGTCATGTAAATTGGTGATTATTAATAGGCACGGTATTTATTTATTTATTTATTTTGGGAGGGTGGGGGGTGGGGGGTTAACTGGATAGGATTATCATACCCATAGGGCAAAATTCTAGATTAGTGGGAGCATTGCTCCAAATTTGTTCGCCAGATGTGTCCAACACATTAAATGTTATAACCCGAGATATTTCTAACAAAAATAGTTCTAGAATGTCTGTCCAAACACATTGTTGGCGAATGTAGGAGGAACTATCAAAATTCTAAGTCTATCAAAACATTACCTCTTTGCACCCTCTTTTTCCAGTAAATCAGTAACTTGATTTTTCTCCCTGTATGTGACTGACTGTTGGATTCTCCTGGGACCTGCATTCAGAGATTGATGAACAGTAAGTTAGATGTCCATTTTGTAGAATGTTGATTACCTCTGAGGAATCTGAGGCCATTTCAATGGGAGTAGGATTATGTTGTAAAGCAATCTTTAATCCCTGCATGATAGTAATTAATTCAGTGGGAGTGTAAGTGACATTGGGGATACCTTTCATGAAACCAATAATGCCTTTAAAAGGAAAGCTTGAAGATCACCTTGATGGCTCTTGCATTGCCTATTTTCCTTTTCGCAAGTTTTGTGTAGAGGAGTAGTGGATCTTCTCTGTGTCAAATTCCATTTTTTCACTGACAGCTATATTTCTGCCATTTATATTTGCTCTTGCCTATTGCCTACGCTTTTCTATCATCAGAAACAAATTTCAGCATAAACATTAAAAGATCGAAATATTTCTTAGTGGCGTTTATATGGTCTGTAACATGAACACTTACTAGTGAGCTGCATATCCCAGAAGCTGGAAAAGGTGCAAATTGCTCTACAGTCGGAGCAGAAAGCTCATGAAGCTCTCAAGGGGCAATATGCAGCTGCAGTTTCTGAGCAAAGGCATTACAATTCTATCTTAGAGGCTTTCCAGGTATGGTCCCTATTAATATGATCCGAATAAAGCAAAATACATTTAGAAGCTATATTTGAAAATGAATCGTAAGATCTTTTTTTTTTTTTTTTTTACTTTAAATTTTATTGAAGATGTTGCACTTTGAGAATGCATCCATCTACACTTTGACTCATTGAGGGAAACATTTATTTTGCACCTTTTGAATACATCCTGCTAAAGTTTGACTCATTGAGGAACACAACATATAAAGAGAGTAGCATGTGAACTCTGCAGCTTTGCATCTCTATTGAACCAGGCTTTGTTGGATATGGGCAGGTTTAATGTGGCTTTTAAAGAAAACTAGTCTAACCTCCAAATTGATATTTGTGCAAGCTAAGTATGTGTTGTAACCACCATGACTCCTCTTATCAGAATTGCCCAATGAAACTTGCGGTGCAGGTACTTTAGAAGAACTTAACCCATCAAGAACCTTGGGTTTCTTTTTGGGTGGGGTTTGTGGGAGGGGCTGTTGATGTTGGTGCAGGTAAAGATTCTTGCTACTGTTGCCTTTTGGAATATATTTGTCAGTTGTCACCAGACTCTTAGCAAATCCTTCTGCTTGTCATACTTCATAGTTCAACTTCTCTACACTAAGAAGATCTGACGAGCCTGTCGTAATTGCTCCATAGTGTCTGCGCATATTGTAAACTAGTCATTTTAGTGAAGTGGGAACTAACTTTATTCATTTCTAATCTTCGATAGATTCTCATAATGTTATGTTAGGGTTTAAACCGTACTTTGGTCTACTCCAGTTTTCGTGGGTTTTCAATGAGAAGTTGCGCACTGATGTTCATCTATAACACCCATAAATCATGTTTACTTCATTTGTTAATGGCTTTTCAACGAGCAAAGGTGCACTGCTGTTGATTCGTTTTTCCCTACTGATGTTGGCTTGGTAACACTCTTAAATCGTATACTGTGTTTAGAAATTTATTCTTTCAGACTTTTAGGGAAGGACATCTAATTTTGTTCGAATTGTAGGAATCGTGATGCTGTGAGACAAGAAATTTATCTAACAAAGAACATCTCACATTAAGTTTTTTTATCTTTTAATCGCAGTTAAGCGGTTATAGTGCCTCTTCTAGTTTAACAGTTATATGAATGTGAAATTTTAGTTTAGAATTACTACCACATCGTTTTGTCAGCAGCAAATGAGTAGTTCCTAATGTTATGCTTCTTTTATTTCCAGGTGGAATGTGCTAGGAATGAAAGAATTCGCATGCAGACTTCACAAAAACATTTAACAAGTTGATTAAATTTATATATACTAGTTTGTTTCAAGTCATGCACAATGTATATTTTGAAAAATCATGTTAGTATTATTGAAGTAAATTTTTAATTATGCATGAAGGTACAAATATAGTTAATTCCTTATATCATATTCTTGGTGCATATCATTTTCATCTATTTCGATTGATCTGTCAAAATTTGGACGATTCTTGTTGAGTTATTATCAGTATTGATATTTCTCTTGAAAGTGCATCATAAAATTGGAGCTATGTAACAAGAATTCATGCCATGGTAGATGTAATCCAATATTGGAGATTATTTGACCCTATGCTTTATATTATTTATCGTTATTGCTAAACATAAATGTACAAGAAATTGTTTTCAGATTAATTTAAAAAGCATATTCTTTATTTTTGGTGGGACACATTATGTTGACCCATTATAATTTCTACATATGACCTATATGATTGTCAAAACTCAAATCCTCTGTAAATCATGTCTTAGAGCCTGTTTGAAATTATTGCTAAAATTTGTTTACTTTTAAAAATACTTTTTATAAATAGCTTTTTAGACAAATGTTTTTGAAGTAATTAATAATTTATGTTTGGTTAATTTATTTGAAAAGTGTTTTTGATAAACAAATTGTGTTTGGGTAATCTTTTTGAAAAAGTACCTTTGAGAGTCAAATTATGAAAAAGAATAAGTATCAATGTATTTTTAATATTAAGATTACTTATAGAGAGAAATTATTTTTAAATATCTATTATTTAATTTTTATTTTTTAGTAAATTAAAATGTACATATTCACATTTTTAATTACATTGCACAGATGAATAAAAAACAAGGTAATTAAATATTGATAAAATATTAATATGATGATTTAAGTATAATTAAAAAAATCAAGCGAGATAAATTTAAAATCATTTCACAAATTAAATCCCACCACAAAAATAAATAAATAAATAAATATAAGGGATATATTGATAAATATGTATGGAGTTAAACTTGAAACTCCCTCCTGGGAATAATCAATTTTTAATGATATTCTCTTGAGGATCCCTTTCTTGAGACGCTCTCTAGTTTAAACCTAACGTTGCTAAATCGTAGTTTTGCCTATTCTTTTTGGTGACCATGGCCGCCACGGCTAGTGGCCAACCTCTACCGGAGGTAGGCCTAGCACTAATCCCTCTAGTTCCTACATATGTCACTTCTGATACAACCAACAACTCAAATTAAACCCTAACCATTAAAATGCATTTCATACCTGCATGGAGAACCATAAGTGATATGGGAGCAGAAAGAATTAGTGAATTAGATGATTATCAATGAGAATTTAGAGTATGCAGTGGTTGAAAAATTATAAAATAGATTCAACATCTATGAAAAGTTATTCCAAAACAATGTGAATTAAAAGGAAATTGCAATATTGATCTATTGAGTAATAGACATGTATTGATCAGGGCTATGCTATTAGAAGACTATGTTCACTTATTATCGAAGCCTGTTTTTTACATCACACAAACGAAGCCCATTTCCAATGAGAACATTAAAGTGGGATCTAATTTTAACCCGAGGAAGAGACGTCACTACTATTGCATGGATCTCCGTCCCATCTCTTCCTCCAAACTTTTTTCGGAAGGAAGCAGTTTTCTCACTAGTAGTTGTAGTAGGTAAGCCGCTACCGATCGACACAGCCACCAAGAATTAGGCGAGGCCAAGCTGTGTGAGGGTAAAAATGAAGGTGAATTTATTAAGGGAGTTTCTGAAGCACATTAAAATTGAAATGAGGAAGTCATTTGACGAATTGGTAGGAAAATGGATTAAAATCAAATATGATTATGTTTTAAAATATTGTAAGACGTGCATGATCCAAGGGCACAATAAGTAGCAATGTTACGTAAAACACCCAAAATTATATCAGACCAAGAAAAAGTCAAATTAAGGAGCGATGAATCAAAAGAGATGGAGGAAAGCGTTAAAATAAAGAAGGAAAGAGGATCCAGGTAAAGATGCACAAGTGAGAGAGGTGAACAACAAAATGACAGAAAGGCAGACAAATTCATTGAGAAAAGAAATAAATTAGGTGGAGGGGAAAGATGGAAACAACCAGAAAAGGTAGGGAACAAGGTTGGAATAGCTACATAGAATCAATTAAATGCACTAGAAAAAGAAACTTAGGAGGTGAAAGAATGTCAACAAACCAAAACTTCAAAAGTGGATAAAGAGGTCTGTAAGGAAGCGCAAAGCACAACCCCTAGGGTTCAAGGAAGTCATAACATAGAGAAGGGAAGCAACCTACGAACTCCAACAAAATATGTTGAACCAATTGAGGTTGTTAGCAAGATAGGAGGTGATAATATCTCAATATTGGAAGATAGCATAAGTGTGAAAAAAGGGGGAAGCAATAATGAGAAGGTACAGGAAGGTAGTAAGGCAGATAAAGAGCAGTCAATGAATAGTACTAGTGAAGGGGGGGGGGGGAGTCAAGTGATGTATATAATAGACTTCTTGATCGAGATTATGAATAATTTTGAGACAAATAATATCATAGAGGAGAATACCTCAATGACAAAGAAAGGGCCTGAAAATGAAATTGAAGAAAAAATTCAACATAGAAAAGATATTGAGGAGGATTAGGACATGAAGTACAATATTCAACATATTAGTAAAGCGGAAGATTTGTCACCAAGGCATACTAATCGTATGGGGGCAAAGAGAGGCAAATCAACTATCCACTTACAGCTTCTAGTAGTGGTCAACGATTGAATTTTTTTCCTGACATATTAGATCTATTAATATTCAAAATTCTTTTGAGATATTAATGGATGTGAATAGAACATATCATTATTTATTCATAGTTCTAACAGAACCTTTTCAAGATCCAGTGAAATTAGATCAATACAAAAGTAGGTTGGATTTTAGTCATGCTGGTGTAAATAGTTTTAAAAAAACTTAATTTTTTTTGTAGAGAGGATTGGATAAGCAGAGTTGTATTGGATTGAGTTCAGCAAGTCACCATGAAATTCAGCAAAAATAATTTCCTCATTTCATCTGTGTATGCTAGACATAATGCACTTGAAAAGTTAGAACTATGGAAATAATTGAAGATCATTGTAGAAGGTGGCAATTCGCCATGGATTATCGCGGATGATTTTAATGTAATCTTAAATGAGGAAGAAAAGTAGGTAGGTTTAACTTTTACTCAAAATGAAGTCATGAATTTTGCACTTTTCATCAATAATTGTGTTTTGATAGAGATTAGATTCCCTGAAAGAAAATACACTTGGTGGAATGGTAGAATTGAAGAGGAATGTATTCTAAAAAAGCCTGATACGATCTTGGTGAATAATAAAATCATAAATTTAATTCCACCCTCCGAGGTTCAATATCTCATCAGATAGTGACCTGATCATGCCCCATTGCATATGATATGCAATTCTGAAGAAAAACCTAGAGTGAAGCCTTTCAGATTCTTAAAATTTTGGATTAAGCACCATCAGTTCAAGGAAATTATCTTATAAAATTGGAAGGTGAACTTTATCGGAAGCCTTTTTGTGGAATTTCAGGCCAAAATAAAAAAATGAAGAAAACTCTTGTAGCCTGAAGTAAGGAGATTTTTGGCAATGTTTTTCATCAGATCGCTACTATAGAAGATGTCATAAAAGTAAAGGAGAATCATTTGGAAATGCAACCTTAGGTAGATAATAGAGGAAAAGTCAACAAAATGGAAGCAAAATTAAAGAAATACCTAAGGGTTGAAGAGGAGTTTTGGAAGCTAAAGACGGGGATAAAGTGGTTCTCAGAAGGATATAGAAACACAAAATTCTTTCATTCATGTGTCAAGGATAGAAGAAAGGAATTTTACATAGCAGAAATTGTGATTGATCAAGGTGATACTGAGTAAACTAATCAACAAATTGAGGATGCGGTTGTAAATTTCTTCTTAGATCAATTTAGAGAAGATAGTTATGATAGGAATTTCTCAATGTCTGATCATATCCCTAGAAGTATCTCTGAGGCTCAAAATGAGGAAATAATTAAACATCCTGATTAGGATGAAGTTAAAAGAATGGTGTTTGAATTGAATGGTACTAGTGCATGTGGACCCGATGGTTTCTCAGATTTATTCTTCTAAAGTTGATGGGAAATAGTAGGATAGGATATTATTAATTTAGTGAGATATTTCTTTTGTGGAAAAGATCTGCCTATATATATTACTCATACGAATTTAGTGTTGTTGCGTAAGAAAGAATTGGTGAAGAAGTTTTCAGATTTAAGGTCTTATAAGTCTAAGTTCTTTCACCAATATGATCATATCTAGGACTATACATGAAAGGATGCTAGCAGTTCTGCCTAATATTATATCTCAAACCCAATAAGGTTTTGTTAACGACAGGAGTATTACAGAAAAATGTATTGTTGGCTTAGCAAATAATCAGAGAGATATACACCCGAAGAACAAATATGTCAATGTGGTGGTAAATTTGTATAATGACCATGTAGTTAATTTTTGGAAATTTTGGAATATTATCATTTTTACCCCTCATGATAGTTACTCCGAGTCATGTTTGGTCTGTTTAAGAAATTGGTTTTGAAATCGGATCAAAAAGCTGTAGAGCATACCCTCCTCTACCAACAATAGTAGATCTCATCCTAGCCATCTGTCAGAAGAACATGATGTGACAACGCAGTACTAGTGAATGTAACCACGCACAATGAGAATGAATGAACAAAAAGGAAATTTCTTAACAATCTTCAAAGCCTCCCAAAGCTAAGCAATAGATGTCTCTATGTCGATCCTCGAGACTCTACTAGACATGGTGTGTACATACGTGAGAAGTACAAACCTTGGGCTCTAATACCAACTATCACAACCCAAAAACAAAGTGCGATGGCACATCTCGTGTTCCACCAAGACAAGTAAACCTAATCAACCCTCGACAAGGGTAAATGTGGAAGTAAGAACAAATATAAAAACTAAACCCATCTTGGGGTAGAGGTTGTGCCCCAAGGGCGGCACCAGCGATAGACCATGGTAGAGGTGCCTCTCCTGAGCCAGAGTTGGATACTAGAGAGAACCAGGTTCCTCCAGAGTACGTTGTTGCACCGTTGCTTAAGGACACATTGCTTAGAGTGTTGGGTGTACTAAAGGGTTTAACTTAGGGTGGGGGTGCGAAACGCAGACCACAGGGTTCTCAGACTAGGGTGGAGGCTTAGACCCCAGACTAGTGGCATGCTCTAGTTGTTCATGGTCCAGTGGGACAGCCACCGGTGGGCCCTATGGTTGATGGTGATCCTTTACTGAGAGTTAGATATAGAAATGACTTCATAGGTGAATACTAACATACCTTAGTGATCAAGGCCCAACAGCTACGGTGAATTGAAAATCTTGAAGTGAAACCCTAGCTTCTTCTTCCTTAGCTTTAGAGAGAACTTTGGGAATGAACTTGGAGGGAAATTTATGATTTAGGAGAATGATTTAGAATAGGTAGTTTTAGGACATAAATCACTTATATAGGGCTTAGAATAGGGGTTAAAACGACATAGCTTAGGTATCAAACACATAGAAAAATAACCAAAATAAAAGTTGACTGGTGAATTATATGGATCCCTAAACAGACCATATAAGTCTATATGGTATGTATAGGGAACCGTACAAATACCCTCAATTTCCTGGCTGATTTAAACGGAAAGGCCACTCCCCTAATGGCCAGTGAACCATTTCATGGACCGTTTAACCATTTCGGACTCATTTAGGGCTTTGTTTTGATAGATTTAGTGTCCTCAAATACCTAATTTATGCTATAAATTGATGTTAATGCCTTGATTTTCAGGTATATGGATTGAGGAGCAAAGCAAAGACACTAACATGCAAAAAGGAACAAAACAGGCTGAAGAAATGAAGAAGGGCGAGCCTGAAGATCGCCAAGAGCACTCGGCGACCGAGTGGTTATTCTCACCACCTAAACTTCCAGTGTGCCAAGCCCTGAAGGAAGAAACCAAGTCGGCGATGAAATGGAGTAGTCGGCGAATCGCCGAGTCGTTCCGCGAAGAAAATATAGATCGCACAAAGTTACAGACCTCGAGGATGCTGAATGCTAAAGCGAAAAGGCGATGGAAGAGGTCAAAGGGCGGCTTGTCGAGTCGTTCGGCGAGCCCGACTTACTTCGCCGAGTGGCCCTTCGTGGCTTATTTTCGGCGACAATAAATTACATTTTAAACATTAATTTAGTATCGAATGTTTTATCAAATTTTTAGGGAAGTTTTAGTCCATTTTGAGTCTAGAACAGTTTTCTCTGAAGTTTCTAAGTAGACTTGAAGGTTTTGAGACTGAATTTGGAGATTTTGCAAGTGGGTTTCAAATTTTCTTCGAATTGGAGCATTGTAAAGCTTGAATTCCTCTTACCCAGTTGATGGCTAATCGATTCGGTAATGGTTTTTATCTTTTTATGATGTTCGGCTAAAACCTCAATTATTGAGGTGTGATCATATGATTATAGGTTGAATTAGTGTGTAGGTATTGTTAATTACTAGTTTAAATGCTATTTTGAAGTGGGTTTAATCATTAATTATGGTTAAATTTATGAATTGTAGTTGCAAATGCAGTTCTATTTTAGTGTTCTTGGCTTGCTCGAGAGAGAGGTTTTAGAACTAAAATTATTGATTAATGATTTGTATGTATTGGGTTGATATAGGTTCAGCTCGAGAGAGTGAATTCTAAACCCAGTTCTACCCATCTTGCTCGAGAGAGAAGATACATTAAGGTTTTGGGTTGTTCTTAGTTTCTATGCTTGTTGATGTTCAAGAGAATTCACTTGAAGTGGAATAGTTGTTCGAGAGAAAGCTATTTCAATTAAAGTCTAGCCTACCCACTGATTTTTAGTTGTTTACTAGTATTTGCAATTACCCATATATAGAAATTCACCTATAATCGATCACATCTCGGGAATTTCTCTCCTTATCGTTATCTCATTGCTATTTGACTGATTGTAGTTTATAATTGAAAACCAAAAACCCCCATTTGACATTCGTGTCACCCCTTTTATTTGATATGTTTTTTCCCGATATTATCTATTCCTATAGCTAGTTAGATCACATTTATACTTCATAATTGAATTTGAACACGTACCGCTCCCTGTGGGATTCGACCCCAACTCAATTGTTGGGTTTTATACTGCTTAACGATCGTTCGCATCTAGAATTGGATGAGGTGTGCTTGAAACGTTAATCAAAATGGCGCCGCTGTCGGGGAGTAGTGTTGTTTAAAATTTTGTTATTGAAGTTGAATTGTGATCTTTGTAGTTATAGTTGAATCTACTTATTTTTGTTTTTGGTTTTGTGTTGCTTGTTAAAACAGAGGAGGAAATGAGTTAATGGAAGTAATGGTAGCCTAGTGGGCCACCAATATGATGTCGGCAACCTCAACGATGTCAATGACCCAGCCCAAATAGGTTGTGTTTGAGGCCATTCGTTTGCCTCCAGCTGAAGGGAACGCTATATTTCACATCACAAGTACTATGCTTCAGCTCCTTCAACTGAAAGGTTTGTTTGGTGGGCTGGCTCATGAGGATCCCAATGAGCGTATAAGGAACTTCGTGGATATTTCTGGGCCGTTCTCATTTAAGAAAATATCACAAGAATCGGTCCGTCTAAGGTTTTTCCCGTTCTCTTTGATGGGTGAAGCTACTAAATGGTTGGCTGAGTTACCAAGGGACTCTATCACCTCTTGGGATGAGCTGACCACAACATTTCTAGTGAGATTCTTTCCCCCATCGAAGATGATGACTCTAAGGGATGGCATCGAAGGTTTCAAATGCTTGGAAGGTGAGCCAATCCATGAGACATGGCTGAGATTTAAGAAGTTGGTGCTTCAGTGCCCAACTCATAGATTGCCAGATAAGTTGCTGCTGGAATGTTTCTATAGAGGCCTTGATTTGGTAAACAAAGGAGTAGTTGATCAACTTTCGCCAGGTGGTATAATGCAACAGCCCTATGCAATAGCGTCCCAACTCCTTGATTGCATGACCAAGACCAGCAGGGTATGGTATACTCGTAAAGACCAAGTCTCTCCTCTTACTTGTAAAACAGAGATCGTACAGATTGAAAAGAATCAAGAGAGGGACCGAAACATGGCCAAAATGATGACCAAGCTGGGTATCTTAGCCAAAAGTATCAAGAAATTTAAAGCGTTTTACAATGAGGAAGTAAACTTCCTAGCCGATCAAAGAAGAGGTGATTGTGCACACCACCCAAGGAAGGGTGGAAATACAGGTTTGAAAGAAAGAGAGGGGGAGATGGATAGATATGTTCCTCCCCATAAGCGCCAAAAGCTCAAGGATTCTGAGGGTGGTCAGATAGAAAATATGCTTTCAGGCATTCTCACCAAAATTAAAGGCTCCGACAAGGTGCTGAAAGAGATGAAAGAAGATGTTTCGACTCTCAACCAAACAGTGACCTCTCACTCAGTCTCTATTAGGCACCTGGAGACCCAAATGGGTCAAATTTCTCCGCATCTGAACCTAAGACAACAAGGGGGTTGCCTAGCGATACTATGGCAAACCCTAAAAATGAAGCTTGATTGGGTACTTGCGCCGTGCCACGACGTTAACTAAGGCGCTTCATGGGAGGCAACCCAAGTTTTTATTATTTTAAGTTTGATTTTGAATAACGGGTGTTGATTGTGCAGGTTGAAAAGTGGAGTGTGATTGAGAATGTGCAGTTTGGCGAGCCAAAGAGTCCAGTCGGTGACTCGCCAAAGAGGTCGGCGATCCCGACTTGGACCGCCGTTGGATCCATAAAAATCTGAAGTGGAAATCTATAAAACTCGGCGGGCCAATGGCTGAATCAGTGACTCGCCGAACAGGTCGGCGAGCCCGATTTTGTCCGCCATTTGGACCCCCAAATTTTATTGAGGTCCTGTAAAACTTGGCGAGGTAAGTCACCACTCGGCGGATCACCGAGTGGTTCGGCGTGGTCGACTTATACCGCCGAAAGGACTGCAAACTGAAAGGTTTTAAAAGGCCAAACAGTTTAAAATTTTAAAATTCTTCATATTCTCTCATTTCTAACCCTGTACTCTCACACCTGCACTTTAGATTTCCCGTATTATTGCTATTTTTCTTGCTTTTTGCTCTTGATCTCGTGTTTAGATTTGGATTGCATTGCCACCTAGCATATCAAATTCTTTATTCGGCATTAAGGTTAGTTTTCCTAATCCCGAACTCTAGATTAGTAGCCTTTGATAATTTCGTATTGATATGTGCTGGGCCTGTGTTGAAATCGTGTTTGATGCGTTGTTGTGCCTATTTTGTGCTTTGAAATTGTGTCTATTTGCTTAAACTAATGATTTCCCGAGTCTCGTGTGTTAAAATTGATCATGAAATTGTTTGGTTGCGGTTATTTTATGTTGAGTCTTTTTGGGTGAAGTCTAAGTAACCCCCAATTGTGCCAAATGACATAATTTTCCCACTGATAGAGCGGTTGACGTCATTCTTAAGGGCAAAAGTCGTCAAATGGCCAAAATTGGCCAAATTAGGGGAAGTCTGAGTACCCCGGAGGCATGGGTCTTATGGGTCTTGTATGAATTGCATAATGTGTGTGTTTGATTTTGATTTCGGGGGTTGCGGGCTTGATTTTGGGAAATGGGGTTGAAATTTAGCACGTTGGGTAGTTTGGCGAGCTGGGTCGAGCTCGCCGAACGGTTTGGCGGTTCACCAACGTCCCCCTTGATCGCCTTTAATTTCGTGATTTGGTTTAGTTAGAGTCTGTAACTTTCAGCGGGAAGCCTGAGCTCGCCGAGTTCACTCGGTGACTCACCGAAAGGTCCCTTTGATCGCCCTTTCTGCACCCCTACCGCTAAAACACACTGTTAATTTCGGTGGGCTAGTCTGAGCTCGCCGAGTGATGTCAGTGATTCGCCGAAAGGCCCTGCACATCGCCGACCTGCATATATTATTTCGGAAAATTTTTCAAGTCAATCCTTTCGGCGAGCCCGATCTGGCTCGCCAAAGTGACTCGGCGTTTCGCCGATTTGTTCGGCGATTTTATCTGCAACTTTATTTATGCAATTTTTTTGATGTGTTTTGCATATATGGCTAGACCCAAAGTATCAGGAAGAGATATGCCGCCCCGCAAGCGGGCAAGAGGAGTCAAAATCACTGAGGGAGCAGCTGCTTCCAAAGCAAAGGCAACTAAACTTCCTACCAAGGGTGGGAAAGGCAAAGGAAAGGGCAAGGCGCCCGCAGCTGAGTTACCGGAGGTCAGCTCCGACAGTGAGGGAGTCTACGTGACTCACCTTAATAACCATCAGGATTCTCAGGCTACCATCTCTGAGCCTGAAGATAAACAACTTCTACTTGCCCGAAGAGAAGAACTTCGCTCAAAGAGGCTTCATGATCCATCTAGAATTCGGGTGCCTCTGGCTAGTCCTCCTCCTCCAGCTTCAGTTCAGACTGTGGTCCCGGAACCACCTGTACAAGGTCCTCCTCCCCGGTCTCTCAACAAACTAAAGACCGAGGGACTGAGGACTATCATTGAGGAGAAGTGGTTGTCTACAGATGGTGTGGTGAACAAGTATCCTGATATATGAAGCACTCTCAAGAGACACAAGTTTCAGCTCTTTACTAAACCCAGGGTTCCTACATTCCTAATTGGGTCCGGGAGTTCTACTCAGCCTATGGAGATCAGGTACCTCAGGGAAAGAGGCAAGCTGCTACTTTCAAACCATTGGATTATGTGGTTGTTCGGGGGAAGAAGGTAAAGTATGACAGTGACGACATAAATGCTGTCTTGGGGTGCACTAATGACATAAATGATGACTACCAGAGCATGATCAAGAAAAAAACTCTGGAGGACATGAAAAGTTGGTTGTCTCCTCTTTTTCTGATGGGACTCCTAGGTGGATTAAGGCTGGAGTGCCCATAGAGAAGAAAGATTTAAATGTGGCGGCAAGGTACTGGTTCAGATTTATTAGCAGCACAATCATGCCATCCTAGAACGAGTTCATCCTTCGCCACACAAAGGTGGCCTGTCTTGGTTCGATCACTAATAGGACGAGCCTCAATTTAGGAATGATCATTGGATAAGAGATGGCCATGAGGGCCAAGCAGCGTCAGACATCTCTTATGTTTCCAGTGTTGATCACAGAGCTGTGCAGACGAGCCCGTGTGCCCCGTGATAAGAAGGTGGATGTGGAGGTGAATCCTAACTCCTCTACTGATATCTGACGTATTGAGGCCGAGTACTTGAAGGATGAGGCTGAGAGGAAGAGGGCAGCCCTGGTGGATACATCCCCGGCTGTTGATATTGAGACACTACCTGCAGGGACAGTATTGCCTACTTCGGTCACTAGGCCTTCAGGTAATCCCAACACTACCCCTTCTATGACTCCAAGTTCCTCTATTGCTGCCCTGCCTCCTAGGTTTTCTGCTAGTACTGCATCCCGACCTCCGCTCACCCAGGCTATGCTGCTACAGATGGGGCACCTAGCCCATGCTGCTTATGTGCGTGCCTCCAGGATAGAGGCCACGATTCCTGGGTTAATTGAGAGTGCTCTCACTACTTCCTTGGCATCCATTTGAGCTGATATTTATGCCCTCACGGCAAGGATCATGGTGTGTGAGAAAGATCAGAGAGCTACTCAGGAGGTGACGACCCTAAAGGCCGCAATTGCAGAGTTGAGAAAAGATGTGGACCAACTGAAGTCCACAGATATGTCGATGATTTTTGGGACCGTGGAGATCCCTGATGACCTAAACACAGATATTCCAGCCCATGTTGATGTGCCTCCGGCTTCCATCGAAGATGAGGTTAGAGCTGATGATGTGGCTGCAGAGTCCGAGGCTGAGACTGATGAGGAGCAGCTCAGTGTTCCGGAAGAGGCCAAATATGAGGGCCTGACGGAGGTTGAGGAGGCTATGGTATATTTAGCCGTTCAGACTTCCTTGAGGGATACTTCCATGGTAGGATCCAGTGGAGCGAGTGTTGATGTTGCACCGGGCACTGATGCCCAATCCCCGAGTACTACCCTGAGTACTACCCCGGGCACTGATACCCCAACAGATTGAGTGACTGTGTAGACAGGATCATTTTTTACCTCCCTCTCTGTTGTTTTTATGATTATTGTTATTTTAGTTGCATTTGAGGACAATTGCTTTTCTTTTGTGGGTGGGGTGAGGTATTTCCATACCTACCTCTTGTGTTTTGATTTTGTTTGTGAATATTGATGAATATTGGGTATTTTGAGCTATATATGTGTTTTGATTTTTATCTTGTGGATGGTTGAGCTTGTGGGTCCTTGTTTTGAAGGGAAATGGTTTTGACCTATTTTAAAATTTTCTACCACCCTTATTGTTTGTGATTGTGGCTTGTGGCTGTTCTTGTGCAAATTTGAGTATCGGTTATGATCAATACCGATGACATAAATAGTGCTCTTAATTGAACGAAATGAATGTGCAGCTATGATGAGGCCAATGAAGTTGCATAGACAATGTGTGAAATTTTAGCATCTCGTTGTGATTAGCTGGTTATCGAATAAACCTCTTGTAATGAACATTGCACACTAGCGAAAGTGTGGAGTCTTGTTTGATATTGGTGCCAATGCCTTGTGTGTTGAGATTACTTTGAACAATTGTGTGATGACACCTAGAATTTGCCCCGTTGGTTCGGTTGACTAAGTGATGCAAGCACTTGAAATGATCTTAGGCAACGATTTTGAAGAGTGATACAATTTGAGAATATACCTCTTTTGTAGTCAACCTTGTGAGATGTGTGAACCTTGCTTGAACCCTTTTGAGCCTGACCCTTTTCTTGGAAGAAACTTGAACAATTGTGATCCCTCTTTATCCATCTACCCATAACTTTCATGAAGTGTGGTTTGTGTGAATAGCTAACTTAGGCCAAAAGCCTAAGTTGGGGGTGTGGTGAAAAGAGGAGGAAAGTCAAGAAGTGTGAAAAATCCCCCTTTGAGAATGGTTTTAAAAAAGATGGAACCCCTCCATGTAAAAAAAAAAAGGAAGAAAAGAAAAGAGAAAAGAAGCAAAGAAAAAGAATGCAAAAGTTGTGAAATAAAGTGATGAAAATTACAAAAGAAATGGAGTATCCGGTAATACATATGAAATTGAATAATGGGGTGGATTATGAGCATGTTTGAATTGTTAAAGAATAGGAGGAATGTGATGTTCAAGCCACACTTCGTGAAGGTAGAAGCCAATGAGCCTAAATGACCATACCTTGAACTCAGCCCCATTACAAGCCATGAAAAGACCTTTGTAATATCGAGTGAGCTGAAACAAATGTTGATTGGAAAATAAGGGCAAATCTATGGGTGAAGTCATGCATGTATTCATCTTTGTGAGTGTGAGAGTTGTATGTGATTCCAGAACTTTACATTGCTGAGAACTAGTGTGCGAATATGGAATCATCTTTGTTGTGAGGGCATTTGAGTACCTCTGTTGAGCTTGAACTTGCATTTGAAGCAAGTATTGTGAACATGAGCATCTTTGGTAATGGTGAGTCACAATTTGAATCTTTGAGTGCACAATTGATCATTGCATGAGTAAATTGAACCTTGTTGTGTGCATTCATGTTGAGTCTTATACAACACTTTTGAGACATCCTTTTTGAACTGTTGATCTTGAGTTTTACTTGAGGACAAGCAAAAGTTTAAGTTGGGGTGTTGATGAGTCCGAGATTTGGACTCATTTAGGGCTTTGTTTTGATAGATTTAGTGTCCTCAAATGCCTAATTTATGCTATAAACTGATGTTAATGCCTTGATTTTCAGGTATATGTATTGAGGAGCAAAGCAATGATACTAACAGGCAAAAAGGAACAAAACAGACTGAAGAAATAAAGAAGGGCGAGCCTGAAGATCGCCAAGAGCACTCGGCGTGTCGCCGAGTGGTTATTCTTACCGCTTAAAGTTCCAGTGTGCCAAGCCCTGAAGGAAGAAACCAAGTCGGCAATGAAAAGGAGCAGTCGGGGAATCGCTGAATCGTTCCGCGAAGAAAAGATAGATCGTGCAAAGTTACAGACCTCGAGAATGTTGAATGCTAAAGCGAAAATGCGATGGAAGAGGTCAAAGGGAAGCTTGCTGAGTGGTTCGACGAACCTGACTTACATCATCGAGTGGCCCTTCGTGGCTTATTTTCGGCCACTATAAATTACATTTTGAACATTAATTTAGTATCGAATGTTTTATCGAATTCTTAGGGAAGTTTTAGTCCATTTTGAGTCTAGAACAATTTTCTCTAAAGTTTCTAAGTAGACTTGAAGGTTTTGAGACTGAATTTGGAGATTTTGCAAGTGGGTTTCAAATTTTCTTCGAATTGGAGCATTGTAAAGCTTGAATTCCTCTTACCCAATTGATGACTAATCGATTCGGTAATGGTTTTTATCTTTTTATGATGTTAGGCTAAAATCTCAATTCTTGGGGTGTGATCATGTAATTATAGGTTGAATTAGTGTGTGGTAGTGTTAATTACTAGTTTAAATGCTATTTTGAAGTGGGTTTAATCAATAATTGTGGTTTAATTTATGAATTGTAGTTGCAAATGCAGTTCTATTTTAGTGTTCTTGGCTTGCTCGAGAGAGAGAGAGGTTTTAGAACTAAAATTATTGATTAATAATTTGTATGTATTGGGTTGATATGGGTTCAACTCGAGAGAGTGAATTCTAAACCCAGTCCTACCCATCTTGCTCGAGAGAGAAGATGCATTAAGGTTTTGGGCTGTTCTTAGTTGTTATGCTTGTTGATGTTCGAGACAAATCACTTGAAGCGGAATAGTTGTTCGAGAGAAAGCTATTTCAATTAAAGTCTAGCCTACCCACTGATTTTTAGATGTTTACTAGTATTTTCAATTACCCATATATCGAAATTCACCTATAATCGATCACATCCCGGGAATGTCTCTCCTTATCGTTATCTCATTGCTATTTGATTGATTGTAGTTTATAATTGAAAACCAAAAACCCCCATTTGACAGTCGTGTCACCCCTTTTATTTGATATATTTTTTTCCGATAATATATATTCCTATAGCTAGTTAGATCACATTTATACTTCATAATTGAATTTGAACACGTACCGCTCCATGTGGGATTCGACCCCAACTCAATTATTGGGTTTTATACTGCTTAACGATCGTTCGCACCTTGAATTGGATTAGGTTTATGGACTTGCTTGTTCAACCCAACATACCTTTCCCAAATTCCAAGGTGTTACACTTAGTGTTTTATGTGATTTTCCATGGGTTTAATTTATTATGATTCAATTACTTATATTCAATATTATTATACATGATTTGATACAATTACATAAATTTTCAATTGATTTTATATGGATCCATGCCTATGTCTACTTTATGAACATGATTATATATGTATCATGCTTGTGAAATTATGAATTATGATTATGAAAGTTATTTATGTTTTATGAAAATGATGATTTATGAACTAAGGATGCTTTTAACATAAAGTGTCAATGATTTGTGATAGGTTTCTCACATATGAATGAAATGATGATTTGGATACTTAGAAAAGTAAGTGTCTAATATGAAAGTTTATGAAATTATGATTTGAAAGGAGCTACTCTATTATGACTTATGATTGGATTGGTAGTCTTAATATTTGCCTTTCCTAGTATTTTGATATGAATATGATTATGTCTTTTCCGTTGAGATTTACTTAGCACTGAGAGGACTTTGGAATGGAGGTCATACTGCTAGTAGAGGTTTGGTCTTAGTAGCAATTTCCTTGTTCCAAACTACGTGCCCCTGTACGATTATCTTAAATGACCTAAGCTAGTGGATCCACTTTAGTAATGAATGAATGTGACGGAGTTCTACCTTGGCAAGTAAATTCCCCTTTTTGGTGTGAGGGTCATGTCGGATTCCATATTATAGCTCACATGGTCTTATTGTTGGTTAACGGTAAATATCCCACAAATGAACTATGTTTTCTTCAAAGGTTTTATGAAAGCTTCTCAAATGGTTTTAATTATGCATTGACCTTGTATATGATTTATAATCTCTTCAAAAAGCTTTTACTATGTTTCACTTGGTCTTGCATATCATTTCTAAATTCCTCATGCTAACATGTTTTATGTTTTTATGCATTTCCCCATACTTATTACATTCACCATACTAATGCATATTTGTGTCTATATTGTCTCATAATATAGGGTCCGACGCTCGTCCTCCCGCTCGTGGCTAGCTTAGATGTTTCTATTAGCACATTGGATTGGTAAGTCCTCATACTCTGAGGACAAGACCATTGATGTTTTAGTTCTCTTATTGTCCTTTCATTTAAGACTTGTACGTGGTATATGGGTTTACGTCCCAACCACTCTTATGATGTTAGAAAGGGTATGTCAGACACAGTTTAGTATTCCGCGCTTATGTTTAGATTTATTATATTATATGAGACTTATGTTGTCTATTCTCTCTCGCTGTATTTCTTTTACTTCATGCTTATGTCAAGTGGCTTTTCAGGGCCTCTCAGGGTTGTATTTTCCATGTCACACCTGGGGGTGCTTTTGGTTGTAACATTTGTTGAGGTTTGAATGACATTTTTCTTGTAGAAAAGACATTAAAAAGTCCTTAAGGCCTTTTGGAATTGAATTCGGGTAAGTATAGCTCCCCAAATTAAACTTGGCATGAAAGGTATGTACCGGGACGTCAAGAGAAAAAGTTTTGTAAAAAGAGTCTTTTTATGGATAACGAGTCTCTGATCTAGCGGTGATCCCTTTATAACAGATGGGGTTCTACTATAGCGATGTTCAACGCACTTAGCGGGGTTAGTTTCTGCTATAGTGGTGGTGCTATAGCGGGCCGAATCGATTTTTAGTGCAGAAATGGCCCCAAAACCACCTAATTTCTGTACTTCATGTTTTTAAACCTTGGGAGGGATGATTTCTGGCAGTTTGCACCTGTTTTTCCATAGAATTTGTTGGTAAAGATAAGAATTCAACTCCCTAACCTTATGCATTGATTTTTAAGCCTTAGAATCTATATTATTGCTCTTGGGAGAAGGTTTGACATGACTTTGTGGTGGAAAAGAGCCCAAAGTTGGGGAAGATGATCATATTTTGGCTGGAGTAAGGATTTATTAATAAGTAGGCAACCTTTCTTTCTCGCCTTTCTTCCAGCTTTTTCCAGATAAAGGTCTAATAGAGTTGCGCTTTCTTAGTACATTGCCTTTCATTACCAATCTGTCGTTTTACAGCACGAAGTTACCTGATGTCTTTCAACGCCTTACAATTTGTTCTCATCAGGAACCTCTGGTGTTGGATGTAGATTTGGAACTTTAGGATGGACTTCACCCGAATTTCTTGATTCACGGCGTCGAGTATTTGCACTTTAGATCTCATGACTCGACCTGTAGACGGTGATACCGCCACCTTTGGCGACGTGAACCATTAGTGATTGATTGTTGTTTGAATTCTTATTTTAGACCAAGAACAAATCAAAGAACCTTGCAAAGGAAAAGCTCAAGTTATTTAGAGTTTTCAAGAGGCTTGAGTCGAGGTAGGTGATGGTTGTATGTTTCCGGTTTATATATGTATGCATGTCTACTTCTTTATAGTATCATTTGTGCAATGCATGGTATAGAGGTACCATTGCATGATATTACCTTCATGATGTCATTCCATATGTCTCTCTACCATGCATTGCACAAATGATACTACAAATAAGACCTCTCCATACTACTCTACCAATAGACTTCTCTCAAGTCACGCTACATCTTTGTGAAACCCGAATGGATAGAGTATCTGGAGCTATGAGCTTCTTCCATGATCCTCTCTTGGAGTTCATCCACTTTTGGTACACACGATCTACCTTGATACCTTAATACACCATCTCCCCCTTGTTCAAAAACCATCATTTTTTGCTTATGAACATTTGCCTTCAATTCAAGTAAAACAAGATATTGGTCTTGTTTCTCCTTCACTTCGGACACTAGCGATGATTCAGTCCCATTCATCATCACCACTCCTCCTTCATTGGAATCCATTAACTGGACTCCCAATCGTGTAAATTTGTGCACATCTTTGGCTAATTCTTTCTTGTCCTCCTCAACATGGGCGGTACTACCCATAGACAACCTGCTCAAAGCATCAACAACCACATTAGCCTTACCTGGGTGATAGAGAATACACATATCATAATCCTTGAGTAACTCCAACCACCTTCTCTGTCTGAGATTAAGCTCTTTTTGACTGAATACATACTGAAGACTCTTGTGATCGGTGAACACATCAACATGAATACCATAGAGATAGTGACACCATATTTTCAAAGCGAACACTACAGCAGCCAACTCTAGATCATGGGTTGGGTAATTCCTCTCGTGCACCTTAAGCTGTCTGGAGGCATAAGCTATAAATTTGTCATTCTACATCAATACATAACCCAGTCCAACTCTGGATGCATAACAATACACAACAAAACCTTGCGTACCTTCTGGTAAGGTCAACACTGGGGCAGTAGTCAACCTAGTTTTCAATTCCTGAAAGATCTTCTCATAAGCTTCAGACCATTGAAACTTTATTGTCTTCTGAGTCAACTTTGTCAATGGGGATGAAATAGATGTAAACCCCTTGACAAACCTCCAATAATAACCAGTCAATCTCAAGAAACTCCTAATATCAGTTGGAGATGTGGGTCTAGGTTAGTTCTGCACTGCCTCAATCTTCTGAGTGTCAACTCGAATCCCATCATCAGAAACAATGTGGCCCAAGAACGCCACAGACTCAAGCCAAAACTCACACTTGGAAAATTTGGTATACAACTATATATCCTTGAGAGTTTGGACAACTACTCTGAGATGACTAGCATGATCCTCCTCATTCCTCGAATAAATCAGAATGTCATCAACAAATACGATAACAAACATATCAAGATAAGGCTTAAACACACTGTTCATAATATCCATGAACGTTGCAGGAGCATTAGTCAAACCAAAAGACATGACTAGGAACTCATAATGACCATAGCGGGTCTTGAAAGCTATCTTAGGGATGTCACTTTCTCTTACTCTCAACTGATGATAGCCAGATCTGAGGTCTATCATAGAAAAACAAGTGGCACCCTGAAGTTGATCAAAAAGATCATCAATCCTCGGAAGGGGATACTTATTCTTGATAGTAATCTTGTTCAATTGGTGGTAATCAATACACATCCTAAGTGAACCATCTTTCTTCCTCACAAATAAGACCAGAGCACCCCAAGGTGAGACACTTGGTCAAATGAAGCCTTTATCAAGAAGGTATTTCAACTGCTCTTTTAACTCTTTCAACTCAGTTGTAGCCATTCTATATGGCGGAATAGAGATAGGTCGAGTATCAGGAAGAATATCTATACCGAAGTCTATTTCTCTCTCAGGAGGGACTCTGGGAAGATCATCTGGAAAGACCTCTGGAAACTCACTCACAACTGGAACTGACTGAATAGGTGGTGTCTCAACACTAGAGTCATTATATCAGACTAAGTGATAGATGCACCCCTTGAAAACTAACTTTCTCGCCTTAAGGTATGAAATAAAATGACCCTTAGGCATTGCTGAACTACTCCTCCATTCAATAACGGGATCATTAGGAAACTGAAACTTAACTACTCGAGTTCTACAATCAACTGAGGCATAATGAGCATGAAGTCAGTCCATACCTAGAATAACATCAAAGTCCACCATATCTAACTCGACTAAGTCAGCCATGGTGTCCTTGTGATTGACATGAATGGTACAATCACGATAAATTCTCTAAGCTAGAATAGACTCACCAACAGGTGTGGAAACACTGAAGGGCTCAAGAAGTTATTCGGGAATAACGTCGAACCTCATAGAAACATAGGGAGTCACAAAAGATAGACTCGCACCAGGATCAAGTAAAGTATAAACATCAAAAGTAAAACCTTTGATCATACCAGTGAAAACATATGGTGAATTCTCTTGCTCTTGACGACTGGTGATGGCATATAGATGATTTGCCCCTCCGTCTGTCCCTGAAGTAGCTCCTCTAGGTCCAGCTCTGTCTGGCGGAGCCACTGAAGAAGATTGGGCTCTATTACCCCCATTACCATTACCCTTCTTGTTCTTAGGGAACTATCTCATGAAGTGGCTTATCCGACCACACTTGAAACAACCAGTGGAGCCATCATGACACGATCCTAGGTGGTTCCTACCACACTTAGCACATGCAAGAGTCCAATTACCTCCTTGTGCCACACTACCTTGAGATTGTGAAGGTCTAGCTCTGAAGTTTTGAGAATTCTGATTCTTGAACTCACCTATGTTCTTTGGTTCAGGTGCACTAGCAGATGATGGAGCAGGTCCATTTGGATTTTGTTGAAAGGATGACCGATTCGCATAACTCTTCTGCTGCCTGGACTCATTTCCTGTTGTCTTAGCCTTCTTGTTCCGAAACTCTTCTCTATCTCTCAGCTTATCCTCCTCAACATGTTGCACATGGATCATAAGTCTTGCTATGTCCATATCCCCTATCAACATCGCAGCCTTACCCTTTTTTTCTTGACAGACGAGACAACCGAGACACAAACAAGCTTATCCTGCTCCTCATATCAGTAACCATCTTCGGAGCATAACGGGACATTTGAGTGAACTTGAGGTTGAACTCATGCACACTCATGGATTACTGCTTAAGAGTGAGAAATTCCCTTACCTTTACCTCTCTCAGTTCACGGGGAAAGAAATGCTCCATGAAGGCCTCTTCGAACACAGCCCAACTCACAATTGGTGCACCCTCAGCTCCACTCTTCTTCCATTGATCGCACCATACTCTAGAAACACCCTTCAGTTGGTATGCAACTAGTTCCACTTGCTCAGCATCAGCAACATGCATCACCTCAAACATTTTTTACAACTCTTCCACAAAGTTTTATGGATCCTCAGTGACACTTGAACCGGTGAAGTTTGGAGGATTCATCCTTAAGAACTCACGAATTCTGGATGTATCAGCCACATCCTGTCGATTCCCTCTTTGTTGCCCAGCTTTGTTGGTCACAACTTGACTCAACATCCGGATAGCATCCTAGAACTCAGCATTAGTGATCTCTCATTGGGGTTATACTTCTGGTGCATTGGGAACCTCTTGATCCTAAGGATCAACATTCCTCCTAGCAGGACAACCTCGAACAACACTTCGTAGAGGCATGATCTGAAAGATATGCGCAAGCACGAATTAGAAAGAAACTTTATAGAGTTGAACTCTATCGCACGAAAAGAGTATGAAAGAAGTGAGATAGTTCCTAAATGCCGTAGCCTCCTAATTATAGATGTGGTGTGCTTCACACCGATAACTAAGACTCTACAGACACGACTTCATAGACACCCTATGACTCTTGAACTCTATGCTTTGATACCAAATTCGTCACGCACCGAGCCTACACCCTGGACGCGACCAGCACTCGAGAACTATTGATGGCCCCAAGCGAACTCTTGGTCTAGCTCAATACTCAGCGGAAGACTTACTCGACATACAATGAAACCAAATACAAGCTTTAACTCAAATGTCTCAAATGAATAACTCAGAATATTTAAAAATATTCAAACTGGCCACAAGGGCAACTCAAGTCTAGAACATTAACAATAGAAAATGAAATAGACTTCTCAACACTCTACTATCTATGAAGCCTCTACTAACTGAGATGGACGTTGGGACAAGACCTACGACATCCTAATAAATAAAACTAAATGTAAACTCTCATTGTGAAACCCTCCGGAAAGCAAGAAGGCTCACCAAATCTAGCTGGAACTCGAATGGATCAACGGAGCGCCAGTTGATGATCCTGATTACATTTATTTGCATCATAAAATGATGCAGGCCATATTGCATCAGTACATTGAATGTACGAGCATGTAAAGGGAACACTGAACATAACATAAAAGCTTGAACTTGGAAAGAAGGAAACATACTCACCTCAACTCTACTCATGAATACTCAACTCAATGCAGTATAAAAACAACAATAAAGATGCAGTTTATATAAATCATTTAAAATAGTAGATAACAACTCAATGTATTTAAAAATACAATAAATACTCAGTTTGTATGTCAAGATACAAAATAACTCAATTTGGAAGATTCTCTAACCGACAATCATCACTATGAGTTATGTGATGATACAACGTCTCGCCACGCTGCCAGAACTTTCCTATACCTTGCTGGAGTATAAGACATCCTCAACTAAGTGGATCCACTAAGCTATGCTTCAAAATCAATAAGGAATCATCTAAAAAGTATGACCATTTCTACCCACGTTGGCTACATGGTTTATGAGAACTTTGAGTTGTTTGAACTCGTCCTCATATCGGTGCTCAATACTACTCTCAATAATATAACTCAACTCATATGTTTAAAAACATTTCCTCATCCTCAACTTTGAGATTATTACTCAAAAGGTTCTCTTAAAAGATATTATACTCAAAACTCCTCATGAACTCATTTAGAAATTGATGTTTCCTCTCATTTTAAATGTAAAAATATTTACTCTTGGAAATACTTAGTTCCCATATATTCATTTTTAAAAAATGAAACTCAACTCTTATCATCCTCATACTCAAGTACTCAAGTCTTAAAATAAGTTTTAAAAGATTGTAAAAGACTTCTCAAAATGATTCGAAAGAACTCTCAAGACTTTACTCTTAACTCTACCTTGAATTTGAATTATGAATTCAAGGGTTATGATTCATTTTATGAGTGATTTATCGATGTTTCGATGTAGTTTAGAGTAGTTAGAATCAGATAGGAGTAAAGGTACACCTTAAAGGAACTCAGACGGGTAAAACGACGGAAATAGGACGGGGGCAGGCGATCTTGGCGCACTGAGTGGCGTGGGGCACCAGCCCCTAAACTACAGAAGGTGGTTTGGGGAGCACTGAGTGGAGCGGCTCCCCACCCCCAGCCCATATTTTCTGACGAGTTTTCTTGCTTCAATTTCGTGTCTAACTCCTTTAGAATCGAACGATTCCCCTCAAACTCTTATGGATTCTTAGACCCAACATAATTAAAATGAAATCCACTTTAAATTACTCAAGAACAATACTCAAACACAAGATCCTGATCGCAAGAACTTAACGAAAACCTCATATCAAAGAATGAATCACAAACTTCAAGAAACTCATCAAGAATTCATCAAGAACTCAATATTCTCAATCTTATGAATGAAATTCAAATATGTAAATCATGATTGGAGTGTGGGTGAACGAACTCAACACTATGAAAACTTACATACATCGATTTGGCGAAACAAATCCTCGATTCGCAAGAGATCTTGTTTGTTCTCCCTTTTCTCCTATTTTCCTCTTCTTGAACTCCTCTAAAAACCCTAAGCGTAAATTATGATTTTAAAACTGATCCCAAATCAAACTTGACCCCAAAATATTTACTAAAAAAGTTTTAAGTTGATGGGGTAAGGAAAATATCAAAATACCCCTCATTAATTCAGGTAACTTTCCTTAACTGGACATGCTAACTTCAAACGAGTATATCTGCCTCTTCTGAACTTGAAATTTAGCAAACTCGATGTCGTTCGAAAGAGGATTCCAAGACCTTTCATTTGATATCTTATGAGCCACCTAACTCATTCTGTACTAAAAGTTATGGTCGTCAGAAGTTGACCCAAAACTCACAATTTAAGCATAACTTGTAAAATTTCCAATCTAGCTATTTCCAATTTAGCGCTTTCTAAATTTAGCTCTTTCTAAGGCGGATGTTACAGTTAGGAAATCTAACATTTACCCCAACCTCATTTGGGGATCCATCTTTGTGCGTGGTGGAGCAATAAAATCATATGTGCACACATCAAATTTTTAGATGGAAATTATTTGGTTCCTGACCCTGAACCAATTGTGAAGGGAGAACCTTGTTAGCTTGATGCATACATGTTAAATAATATCATCTCATACCAAATTTTATTTGAGAGATTTGTTCTCATAATTAATGGTCAAGCTATAATTGGAGGCACACAATTTCTGTTAACCAACCAGCATTATCAACATAATTTTATAGTTTGGAACTGTGCTCTTAATTTAATAATTCAAGAAAACAACCTTACAAAAACCAATTTGTAAGTTGATACAAATGCACGTGTTATCATACCATAGATGCATCTATTGAATCCTAATAGTAAGTGGTCCACATGGCAGGTGAACGGGTCCGTATTCACCTTTCTATATGTTTCAAATAATTTCAGGGGATACAATCCCAACCTTAACTGGTACATTGATCATTTTATCATAAGAACAAGCAACGCAAGAAAATTCTTGAAGAATCTTTTATTTCTTCAAACATATAGTCACGTGAATTCTCAAAATCTTTTGCATCACATTTGAACCGGAATGGTCAATCAGTTATGCCAACTGATATTTATTCTCATAAAATTTTGGTTTACTTTTGCATGTGATTCCTTCATCATGCCCATATTTTTATACAACAAACAAGAGAAAGGCGGGTAATCTTTTACATAAATATTCATAACCCGCTTTGATTGTAGTAAACTGAAGATATTTAATCTTTCAATAATTTACAGTCTCAATATAATAATATTTTTTTTCAGTTCCTCCGAAACTTAAAAAATTTCTTTTGAGACTTGCTACAACTTCATTTTTTGGATAATAACAAATTAGTCCTTCCAAAACTCTCAATTAATATTGTGTACTGCCACATATTTCATAACACCATTCTTATGGCGACCATCTCCTTCAAGGAGAAAATTATTATTATTATCATGGTTAAAATAATTACATGCAAGACTTATTTCTTGACAACCAATGACAAATTTATGTGTCCACACAACAACATTTATTTTGGTCATAACCACAACCTTTATAGAAAAAAAATATTTCTTTCTTATGTCCTCCAATTTTTCATAATAAAACATAACATAATATTTGTGTAGTACTCAAAGTAAATGACCAAAATGACCATTTATGTCAAAATATTTTTTTTCAATATCCCAAACCTCCCGTAGAGGTGAGATGTGGCATTTATCCAACCATACATGAACATGTCCTTATATGACAATAACTATTTGTACATGCTCCATAAGTTTTTATTAGTCATACTTTGACATTATCAAATTTATTTGACCCACCTCAACATCACTTTAAAAGTACTAAATGTACTACCACTTTGTATTTCTTTATTTTGATGGAGGATTTACAAAATTTTCAAATTGGTTGCACCAACCCAATGTGCCCAATAACCTTTCATACCACTTTGATGGCCATAAATTATCTTCACATTTGAAGGACCATCTTACGAACTCATAATGTTCTTTCTTTTAATTACCACAATTGATCATTAACATTTTGCCACACTCATATTCATACATTTAATCACTTTTTATTTTCAGACACATTATGTCCTGCTACCAACTTCACATAAGAGAATGAAGCAAATCAATTGGACAAATTTCATGACTTTTATCAAGAGCATATCAATTTGCTCAGTCATCATTACATTTTCATTATATAACATTGGGACTTGAACCCAACGTCCTACCCATAAGAAGGCATTTTAGGTCATTATTTGTTGGGATCCAACCCAATATTTTATCATCATGATGTACAAGAACTCTCACCCGATGTATTACCCTCTTGGTGCGATAGGATTTGAATCATCCATCTTACCCTCAATCAATGACATAATAAGCCAAATATAATAGGACTCACCATTGAGCCTTAAAAAAATATTGCCACTTTGTAATTAACATGCACAAATAAATATAGAACAAAAGAAACACAATAAAAATATTTTCAACGAAATATGTATTAATATCTTAAACTTGTCAAAACAGAGAGTTACATATAGCATTATATTATATTATGTTTGGTGCACAATAATTAAGCTAGTGAATTACCGTTATAAATCAAAGAATCAATAGCACACTAAGAAAATAATAATTTCAATTACACTAAAATAAAACTTCTCACTACCACCACCCCTTTTTCAATTTCCACGTGAACCCAAAATATTTCACACACAAAACAAAATAAATTAAAAGCTTATGTAATAACCAAAACAGTGAGCATAATCATAAATAAAATATAACATAAGTTTCACATACAAAATAATGTATATATAGTCATAGGTGGAAAAAAAATGCACAGTAACAATAATATTAATCATTCACCTTGTTCACAAGAAAAATATAAAATAGATTCCACGATAATTTACCTTGTTCCCGAGAGAAAATAAACACAATTATTTTACCTTCTTTTATTTACCTTGCTTCAATCCTGCAATGGTAGAACATTCGTGCTAATAACGTGTTATAAAATTAAAGTAAAATAAGATAAGAAATATAAAAGATGATAGCGATAGAAATAGGAAGACAAGAGATGAGAGCTTTTCTTATTCAAGTGTTCACCAAATCTTAAAGTGTATACAATATGAATTCTTATGTCTTTATTTATAGTGTAACATAAAGGCATACAAAAGGTTAGTCATAAACATGACACTAACATGAATATAATGGAGGAGGTTATGAAGGTGAAAGGTTACAAGAATAATGGTCATAAAGGTGGAAGTTATCTTCATAATGGAGAGAAGTAATGGAGATAATTAGTCATAGTAACTTCTTGGTGTGGTGGACATCCATACCGTAATATTTTATAACATATTTAGAATTATAAATCTCCTAAAATTAACAAAATTATTTAATTATGACTATTCTTCTTTCAAAAGATGTTCTTACGAGTCTCTACTATCAATAAATTCTTTTTTTTAATTATTTGCTAGAAGTTATGGTGAGAATCTCAATCCATATTTATATTAAATATAAACTATAATATGCATCTATTTAGTGTATAAATAACTATAGATTTTTGTGTATTCAGTTAAATATATTTGATCAAACGTTTGTTTGCACTATAATGTATACACAATTTATTTTCATATTTTGTTTGTGTATCCACTCACATAGTCTAAACTTGGTATTAGGCGTCCAAGATATATTTATATATACATCTAGTATGTGGTGAAATCTACTACAAATAAGTATGTATTCAATTGAATACGTGCTATTAAGTTTATATTTAATTAAGTATACATTCTCACTATAATGTATACATTACTTACATTTCGTTTGTAACATTATTAGTATACATAAGTATAATTTGTAGATATTGATGTATATAATATATTACCTTTCATAAATATTTCAATAATTAAAGATAGGTTTGTATACATACTTTCAACTGCATATACTAATATCAGTTGCATATACATTTCTTTTGAAGACGTACACATTAGACTGTTATAGAATTCTGCCTCAGTGTCTACAAATTCATATTTCACATTAAAAAAAATCAAATGCTTCTTCGCTTTGAATATCGAAGTGAGTTTGCATGTGTTGAAATCAATGTTGTAAGTAGAAAATTTTTAAAATCGAAATTATTATGCATTAGTACCTACAATTGACGATTTCCAAACTCATCTTCGTTTTTCAATTCATCCATTTCCTCCAAGGATTTCACACTGTCTTTGCAATCTTCATCACTCTCTATATATATTTATCACTTTCTACATTTCTCTTTTGAGAAAAAACAACTCTTACCAATTGAAATATAATAGGAAATACAAAAATTCATTAAAAAAATCTTGCATTCAACTACAAGATAAAGAATGTAAAAATTATTTTCTTTTTTTTTACAAAAATCGCAGACAATCAATATAAAAAAAGATTTGGTGTTATTTGAGTTAGTGAGGAGTTATTGTTGTAATTGATCTCCAATAGATATATTTTAGAGAAGAAGATAGAAATACTAAATCTTGAATGAGGGAGAAAAAAGGGAAGATAGAAAAAGATGGAGATAAAGAAATGGAAATATGTGTTTATATATATATATATATAAAATATTGTTCCCTATTTTAAAAGGAAACTTATATAAATATACTATATTAAGAAAATATTTACCATTTATAGCAATAACATTTTTCTTCACTTGATCACTTTTAATACATTTATAATATCGTTTTAATACATATTACAATAAACAATTTAAAAAACACATATAATACAAGTTTTATTGATGGGTAATATAATTATCACACATTTTAATATAACTAATATATGTGCCCACACGTTGCGTGGTTAGTTGATAAATATAATTGTGAATACTAATTTATTGACAATTTTAAAATTTAACTTATTATTAAATAATATTATTCATTAAATAAATGCTACACATTAAATATGTGTAGACAATAACTTTAATAATATACTAAAATCAAAAATAAAAATAAAGATTCAAATCCAGCGAATTAAACACCAATCATCCCGCAAAAAAAAAACTTAAAATCATTAAGTATTATAAACAAAAAAGGAAAAAAATCAACAAAAACTAACGGTTCATAATAATTATTGATAAGAGATTTTAATGCTTAAAGAATTGCTCTATCTATATAATGCATACACAAATCTCACTGATAGTGTTAATTCTAAATATGAAGTTGATTATAGTGACTTTTGTTTCAACAACTACAAAATCACATCCAAAGAAGAAGGAAAAAAAATATTTCGTCAAAAAAATTTATGCATATTTATAGAAAAATAAATGTTTTACACTTTTTTTTTATTGTTTTTTGATAAAAAAGTTACACCAATAAAATTTGCCGAAGTGTTTGATGGATATTTGATTTATGCATGTTTAAGTCAAAACTGAGGAATTAAGATATTGTTATTTGATTACTCAATACAAAAGAAATAAACAATTATTGCATAATAGAAAAAGAATTTTGTATTCATTGAAACCTAATGAATTGAAAAAAAATCTTACATATGATTAAACTCTCTCTTTGATGGTTTCTTATTGTCCTTGAATGTATGTTGACGGGTTGAATCGTTCTCCTTTGTTACATACTGAAATATCTTATTGTTTCTTTGTTGAAGTGGGGAAAGAATTTGATTTAGTATGGTTACAGAAGAATGTTTTTTTGATTGTGATTTATTTTAGTGTTTTATGTTAGAAGTTCCAACTGTTTTTTATATTTTATATTTAATAATTGAGTATTTTGTGGAAATATTGAAGATAAGACCTAAAAATTTGAGAAACAGACAATACGTGTTCACTTAAACTGTCATGATAAATTTTAAATTCTAACTTATCTTTTTAAGTTGTAACTTTATTTTATTTTTAAAAAAAAAAAACATTTTTTATCATGTTTAAAACTGTAACGTGTCATTTAAATATGTAACTTTTGAAAATTGAATTTTTAAAATTTGATAATTTCAACAAAATTGTGGTTTTGACACAATTAATAATTAATAATTTTAAAATAGTAAATATGTTTTTATATAATTTATGTAATTTTAAACAATTAAATAGATCTCTTTAATTAGTATATATTTAATTTGAAAATTATAATTAGTTTAGAATTTAAAATATTCTAACGGTTTACGTATTATTAT
>JAJONR010005832.1:0-28756 GCA_029582245.1 Solanum etuberosum | reverse complement strand
TTCCTTCTCTCATATCATTTACATTCCATATACATATATACATATTCTAATCACTAACCACTTGTATCAATTACTTCATTCACTTATAACAAACTACTGACAGTTTTAACTAACTAACTGCTAACTAACATCTTAACAGTGTTATGACTAATCTAACAGTCTATACTGACCGCTGGCATTATATGCCAGAATCTTCATCTTCACACATTCCCTCTCTAAATAACTACGGATTAGTTACGGAAACATTATTTAGTTGCTAAAATAGGGATGGATTAGGGACAACAACTTAAATCCGTTGCTAATATTCCGTGCTAAAAGTTGGCACCCTTATTTTTCCTACAAAATTACTAACAAAGTAGGGATGGATTTAACGATGAAATATCTTGTGACTAGTGATATTTTATTTTTTTCTATGAATATTTGGGTCATTAACTTATTTGTTGTAAAGACAGAGAGATATATTTAGCACATAACGAAATCCCATTGCCAGCTTGTTAATATTTTGCAAGTGCACAAATCTCACTCACTCAAAAATCAGTCACAGAGTGAAAGAACCCTTGTTCGAAACATAGAGTAAAAGAGTAAAACAGCTTCCATTCTATTTACTGATAGCTTGTTGTTGTTTCCATTGCTGATAGCTTACTGTTTCTATTTGATTTATAATGATTGTTTGATTCTCTTTGCTTATGACTTTTGCTTATAATGACTGTTTGTAATGTGGATATCGATTAAAATTGTTAATTAGCACTCAGATAATGAGCCTTTCTTCCATGGAAATAGTATCCTTATGTATAGCCTGACTTTTCTTGCCACCACGGAGTGAGGAGCTCAAACCATGAAGCGCATGTTTATTTGTATGTGTAGGAATAGAATAATTGTAATTAGCTGCTATGCAATGATATGGATGGTTGTTTCTTGCGTCTCTACTTTGAATGAAGTAGCGAGATATAAGGTTATGAGCTCAAACGAGACAACTCATTCTGCCAGCTAATGTGAGACTAACAAAACCCTCTCTCCCTCCATAACCAATGCCCAATCTTGATATTTGGACCGTGAACAACATAATATGGGAGACCAACACGGGAGAAACCAAAATGGGATGAGTTTGACTCTAATACGAAGTAAAAAAAATTACTGTAAGGATCCGTTTGGTAGGAGGTATTAATCAAAATAGTCCATGGATTAAAATTTAGTCCAACAAAAACATTGTTTGGTTACTTTATTTAACCTAATCCATGGATTAGTTATACCTCATACAAGGTCTTATTTTATCCCTAGAAAAGGGAGGGATAACTAATCAAAGGTTTAATAATCCTTGGATAAGACCCCTAAGTGACTAAACTATCCCCAAATCTTTTTTCCTAATTTTTTTTTTGTAATTTAATGCTCTTTTTTATTTATATGAGAATATTTATAAATATTCTTTTAAATTCTCCAAATTCGTTTCATGTAATTTGATGATTTCACAAATTAATATTTTTTTCTCCATGTTTGATTTGTTATATTGGGTTGGTTTTTTTCGGGTTTTTTTAAAATGTAGTTCGTCGATTGACCACTTGAACTATTTTTAAAAAAATAATAAGCTTTGTGTATTTGAAAATTTTAAGTAGCCTTAAATCTATGTTAAGTTTAAGGTATATTTGACCAACAAAAAATTAGAAATATACCGTGCTATCAAGGATCTCTATGGTGGCATATCACACCTCAAATAATAATAATTTTTTAATATATTTTAGTATTTAACTTGACAAATTAAATGAAATATAAAATCTCATCATAACTCAAGGGTATAATAGGAAAAAAACTTTTTCTAGAATTTTAAACCAAACATAAGATTAAATGAGAAACAATGAACCAAACGCTTGATAAAAACTAATCCCTGCATTACTAATCTATGCATTAGTAATCCCTGCATTATCCATCTTTGTACCAAACGAGCCCTAAGAGGTATATCCAATACTATAAAGAAAATAAAAGCAATGCCAGTAAGAGAAACCATAGAGAGGACAAGGCATGTTATCTGCTACATACGTGTTAAATGATCCTGCTACAACCCCTTTACTAAAGGAGCCATCTTATGCTAAGAGGTGTTAAATGACATTTTTTCATCGAAAAATTATACTATTACTGTTTAGCAAATTCAGAATACTAGTTTTATGTATATTATATGTTGATTCTCTTAATTATTTTCTTTATGTGTCTACTCTTTTATATTGTGATGCTCTTTAGTAAAAGTTTTGACTCCACTGTTTGCGGTGTAAGAAATTCTTATCAATTACATATATTAAACTTGGAAGATAACTCGCTTTATTTTTAGGTGGAAGAAGCACAATGTCTCTTCTTATATTTTACAAAACAGTGCACTGGATTGTTTTGTGTCACATCCAGCATCTTTTGGATTGCCAAAAAAGATATGGATTGTCCAAGGGGAAGGGCTGATTCCATAAGAAAAGCTTTAGGTCCTCCAGTTATAAGCAATCCTATTAGAATTATATGGAGTATACCAAATATTTTTTTCTATCTTTTTTTTTTCTTTTTCATTTCTAGGTTGATTTAGTTGAGTTTCAGCTTGTCTAGATTAACTCAAAGTTCGAGTAAGTTTTACATCTCTCTCTCTTAGGCTTGAATACAATACCACACTTGGCAAGCAAGAGTTTTGTTTCCTTTAAAAGTAGCACCGCGAATTCTGCTTTAACTATAGTTTTCTCTTAGTGAGTACACCTTTTGGTTTATGCTAATGACAAACACGAAGTGTATGGGGCATCTTACGTTCAAACAACATCCCCTTAAGACAGAAAATTTACCTTTTGTATTCTATGGATAACACTCTATTTATTGGACTAGCATCAAACTGTAACACCCCGGATTCGAAAAGGGCAAAGTAACAATTATCAGGAGTTGCAAGTCCCAGCCGACGGAGGCCACTTACGGCCCGTGGATGGAACCACGGACCGTAGGTGTGGTCCATGGTTGGTCACCCCAATTTCAGGCAGGAGGTCCAGAACCACGGTCTGACCAATGGACTGTCAGTCAGACCACAGTCCGTGGTCGAGGGTCCGTAGGTCAGGACCCCCAAAACCAACTTTCTGACCATGGATGAAGGCCGTGCAGGACAGACCGTCGGTCAGTCCACGGTCCATCAACAGGGGTCCGTAAGTCGTGCCTGACAGTTAAGTTTTAGAGGCAGTTGGGTCTTTTCCTAATTATTTTATTCCTATACTACATTGTTTTACCCTTCAATAAGACCGCTATATAAGTGATTCCAACCCCCAAATTAGTTCATTCACTTCATTTCTTCAAATTCACCAAGAAGAAGAACTCTCAAATATTTCTTTCTCTTGAAAGCTTGATGAAGAAGGATTCAACCTAGGGTTTCAAGTCAAGTCTCAATTCCTCCATTGAAGATAAGAAATTGGTTTCAAGGTATGATAGTTTTCATCCATGAATTCCTTCTATTCATGGAGTTCTAAAATTCTCCTATTTTCAAAGTTAGAAATTCTCAATTGAGTTAGGGGTTTCTTCAATTTTCATGGGTTCTCTTGATTATTGATTTAAATGATTGAATTATGATCTCTTATGCATGAACTGATGAAATACTATGATTTTATGATGATTTCCCTATGAACCCCTGTAATCCCCACGTTTTGCAAGTTATGATCATATGATGTGAGATTTTTGATTATGAAGGAAAAGTTTTATGATATCAAGTATGTATTTGTGGAATTACATGAATTTATGAGGAAATCCATATCTAACCCATGTTTTCTAAATGATGATGAGTGAAAGTGGGTTTTGAACCTTGAAAGGTAAATTATGGAATTATGCATGTTGTTATGAAATATATGCAAATGTTTTAAGGATGCTTTGAGAGTAAAGTATCAATGATGATGTTGTTGTTGTGTTGCTGAAAGGATTTTTCTCATACACACATGAAAGCATGATGTGAAAGGTGTTTTCACATAATAAATGGTTCTAAGGTTGAAAGGTCTTCTCACCTAATTGAATCAAAAGGTTAAGTGCTATCCTAATAAAACCTAGCTTGGATTGATTATTGAATGATACCTTTCCATGGATGACTTATGACCTAGCTTGGATTGACAAGATGACGTGCCCTTCCATGGATAATAAGAACAAGTAAGAAATGACTATTCTATGGGATTTATGCTTAGCACCGAGAGGATATTGAGATGGAAGCTCTCCCGTTAGTAGAGGCCGGGTTTCTAGAAGCAATCTCCTTATTCCTTACCTATGTGCCCCCACAGGATGATTGTCTAGATAAACATTAGCTAGTGGATCCACCTAATCTAGAAGTTCATGGTCCTTACCTTGGCAAGTAAGACAACCCTTTTCGGTGTGGGAGACACCGGAGAATCATGTTATAGCTCACATGGTCTCGATGTCGGATACGTCTACTTCCCACAATAATAATGAACTAAGGTTACTTCAAGAAGTATGGCATATGTGTTCAAAGACTTTAAATGATGTTAACTTGCATTGACCATGTTTTATGACTTATGTTTTCTAACCCTTTTATATCATGTTTTAGCTTGGTCAATTGCATGTCATGAAATGTCCCCTTTAGCATGATTTAAATGTTTTATACATATTTATCATACTTGGTACATTATTTTTTACTAACGCATACTCTTGCCTATATTTCCCCAAATGTAGGGTCCGATAGTCAGGTTTCTCAATTTCGTGGCTAGTGGTTGATTGCGAGGTTCTCGAGCTTTGCTGAGTCCTCATGCTTCAAGGATGGAGTTTTATTGTTTCCGTTTTCTTTCATATTTCCAGTTTTTGGACATGATGTATGGGCTAGGCCCAGTTTCATTCTATTGTATTAGATGTCTATTGAGACAAGTTCTTTAGACTTCTGCTTTACTTCTATAAAACTATTCGACTTGAAATGTTTTCTTTACTTCCTTTGTTCTATTTCTTATGTTATGAGTGTTAAGTGGATTGTATGGGGTCTCTCGGGGTCCTATACGCCATGTTACATCTAGGGGCTACCCCTGGGTCGTGACAAACTTGGTAATTAGTGCACAAGGTTTAGAATGGTCCTAGAATGTCTCATAAGCCACGTCGAGTAGAGTCTTGGTCATGAGTATGAAGCGCGCCACATTTATGAATGGGAGACTACAAGATGATTAGGAAACTCCACTTCTTTCATTACTCTAAAAGTTATGCGATAGAGTTTAATTCTATAAGGTCTCTCTCCAAATCCTTATCAGATGCTCTACAGGATATGACTACTCAAAAAGCATATGCTAGAAGGAATGTGAGGGAGAATGCGAAACAAGAAGCTCCTCCCCAAGCTCCTCAAGTTCCGGTCGATCCTTTGGCCGAGCAAGTGACTCATGCAGAATTTAGGGCTGATTTTAAAGTGTTGGCTCAAGCCGTGACGGCCCAAGCCAATAGGGAGGTTGCGGTTCCCGTGAACCCAAATATGGGTACGATGGCTTCTAGAGTGAGGGACTTCACTAGGATGAATCCTCCGGAGTTTCATGGTTCTAAGGTTGAGAAAGATCCTCAAGAGTTCATTGATGAGATCTACAAAGTGTTGATGATCATGGGAGTGACACTGGTGGAAAATGCAGAGTTGGCCGCTTATCAACTCAAGGGTGTGGCTCAAATAGTACAACCAATGGAAAGAAGGAAGACAGGAAGATGTGGGTCCTATTGATTGGGAGAAGTTTAAGGCCGCTTTTCTTTATAGGTTCTTTCCCCTTGAGATGAGGGAAGCAAAGGTTCTTGAGTTTATCAATCTTCGTCAAGGAAGTATGAGTGTAAGGGAATATGCTTTGAAGTTCACACAATTGTCTAAATATGCTCCAACAATGGTTGCCGATCCTAGGGCAAGGTTAAGTAAGTTCTTTTCGGTTGTGTCCAAAATTGTGGTTAAAAAGTGTTGTACCGCTATGCTCATTAATGACATGGACATCTCTCGTCTTATGGTTCATTCTCAACAGATCAAAGAGGAAAAACTTAAGGAAAATTCTAGGGAGGCAGAGAGGGCTAAAACCGGTGATGGTAATTTCTCTCATGCAAGGTCCGAGGGACATGGTCGTCCTAGGTTTCGACAAAAGTTTTCCAGTTAAGGTTCCTCCAATGCTCCTCCTAAGTTTAATAAATATAGGGTGTCTAACCCTAAGCCTCAAGAAGGGAATGGTAGTGGATCTTCATTGCCTATGCCTAATTGTACTAGGTGTGGAAAGAAGCACGAGGGTAAGTACCTAGCCGGCACGGATGTTTGCTTCAGTTGTGGTAAAAGTGGTCATAAAATGAGGAATTGGCCGATGCTTACGTCTAAAGGAAGAGAGGGCAAGGAAGCTCCTCCTAGTGGTTCTGGTTCCAATGCTCCTAAGAAAAACTGATTCTATGCACTTTAGACTCGTGGTGAACAAGAGGGTTACCGGTATGTTGAAAGCTTTCCAACTTGATGTTCATTCTTTACTTGATCCCCGTGCTACCTTATCTTTTGTGACACCATATGTGGCTATGAGGTTTGATGTTCTTCCGGATGTGTTGTTAGATCCTTTTTCTATCTCTACTCCTGTTGGTGATTCTATTGTGGCTAAGAGGGTCTATAGAAGGTGTCCCGTTTCCTTATCCCATAGAGTTGCTCTTGTTGATTTTGGTAGAGCTTGATATGCTAGATTTTGATGTTATCCTTGGTATGGATTGGCTGTACTCATGTGATGCTTCTATCCAGTGGCGTAGCCACATAGTGGAGGGTGTCCAATTGGACACCTTTCTTCGGAAAAAAATACCATCTATATATACACGAAATTATTAAATAACATATTTTGGACACCCTTAACATAACAAGCTGCTATTTCTGGACAACCTTTGTGAAATTCCTGGCTCCGCCACTGCTTCTATCAATTGTAGAACTCGTGTAGTCAAGTTTCAGTTCCCGAATGAGCCTGTCGTAGAGTGGAAATGGGGAAATTCTATGCCTAAGTGTCAGTTTGTCTCTTGTCTTAAAGCTAGAAAGATGATTTCTAAGGGTTGCATTTATCATCTAGTTAGGATGAGGGATGTGGATTTCAAAACTCCTACTCTTGAATCAGTCCCCGTTGTTAATGAGTTTCTAAAAGTGCTCCCAGATGATTTACCCGATATTCCTCCAAGAGGGAAATAGTCTTCGGTATTGATCTTCTCCCAGATACGCAACCTATTTCTATTCCTCATTACCGTATGGCTCCGGAACAATTAAAGGAGTTGAAAGAACAATTGAAAGATTTGTTGGATAAGGGTTTCATCTGATCGACCATCTCTCCATGGTCTGCTCCAGTTTTGTTTGTTAGAAAGAAAGATGGTTCTCTTTGTATGTGTATTGACTATCGTCAGTTGAACAAAGTGACCATTAATAATAAGTATCCTCTTCCAAGGATAGATGATTTGTTTGACCAACTTCAATGAGCAAGTTATTTCTCTAAGTTTAACCTTCGGTCGGGTTATCACCAATTGAGGGTGAAATAAGATGATATTCCGAAGACGGCTTTGCGAACTATGTATGGTCATTATGAGTTTTTGATAATGTCGTTTGGGTTGACTAATGCTCCGGCGGTGTTTATGGACTTGATGAATATAGTGTTTAGACAATACCTTGACATGTTTGTGATTGTGTTCATTGATGATATATTGATCTACTTGAGAAGTGAGGATGAGCATATTGATCATATGAGGATTGTGTTACAAGTTCTCAAGGACCAACAACTCTTTGCCAAGTTTTGCAAATGCGAGTTTTGATTAAGGTTCATAGCTTTTCTTGGTCACATTGTTTCAAGTAAGGGCATTGAAGTAGATCCTAAGAAGATGGATGCGATCAAGAGTTGGCCTAGACCTCTATCCCCTTCGTATATTAGAAGTTTCTTGGGTTTAGCCGGTTACTATAGAAGGTTTGTTGAGGGATTCTCTTCGGTTGACTCTCCTTTGAAGGCTTTGACTCAAAAGAAGGCCAAGTTCATATGGTCCGAAGCGTGTGAGAAGAGTTTCCAAAACTTGAAGGATAGACTTACTTCCGCTCCGATGTTGACTTTACCGAAAGGGACCGATGGCTTTGTGGTTTACTATGATGCCTCGAGAATTGGGCTAGGCTGTGTGCTTATGCAAAATGGGAAAGTTATTGCCTATGCTTCAAGGCAACTTAAGATTCATGAGAGAATTATCCTACCCTTGACCTCGAACTAGCGGCGGTTGTTTTTCCCTTAAAGATTTGAAGGCATTATTTGTATGGTGTTCATGTAGATGTGTTTACCGACCACAAGAGTTTTCAATATGTGTTTAATCAGAAGGATCAAAATCATCGCCAAAGAAGGTGGCTTGAGTTATTGAAAGATTATGATATGAGTGTTCTCTATCACTCCGGAAAGGCAAATATGGTGGCGGATGCTCTTAGTCGGTTATCCATGGGTAGTGTTGCTCATATTGAAGAAGGTAAGAAAGAGTTGGTTCTAGATGTTCAATGATTGGCCCGATTAGGTGTTCAGTTAGTGGACTCCAGCAAGTAGGGGTGACAAATGAGTGGATTGGATCGGATTTGGATGGATTGAATATGGATTGAGTTAAAATAGATTGGATCACAATCGACCCATATAAAATATGGGTAAATATGGATTTGGTCAAATATGGTTTGGGTAAAATGGTTGTAACCCACTTTAATCTCTTAAAGCCAAAAAATATTAAATCAAAGCTCAATTGTTAATACCTCAACCCCTACCATCCCACCCTACCTCTACCACCCCACCCATGTACCCCTCACCCCCAAAAAAATAATAATTTTTAAAAACTTTTTTTTGAAATTTTTTTTGGCAACCCCTACCCCCACCTGCCCCCACCCCCAATAAAATTTTTAAAAAAACTTTTTTTTCGGAAAAATAAAAATTTTAATTTTTTTTAAAAATATATTTTTTGCCAACCCTACCCCTGTACCCCCCACCGCCCACCACCTCCCCCCACGCCAATTTTTTTTTTAAAAGTCTTTTTTTATTGAATTTTTTTTTCTTGAAAAAAAATAATATTGGCAACCCCTACCTTCCAACCCCCACCCCGCTACCCCTACCTGGCCCCACCCCCAAAAAATATTTTTTTTGCCAACCCTACCCCCCCTCCCCCCAGGACACTTCCCACCCACACCCAAAAAAGTTTTATAAAATTTCCAATTTTTTTTGCCCCCACCAGCACATCCACCCCCACTACACCCCCACACCCAATTTCTTATATTTATTTTTAAAAATAAATTGTGTAATTATAGATTTTTATGATAAAAGAGTGATATATGGGTATATGTGGATTCTTATGTTTACCCATTTTGTCTATATTTGTATGAGCTTAAATAGGTTGAAGTTCATATTTACCCATTTAAGAAAATATGAGTGATCCATTTAATTTAACATGGGAAAAATGTTTCCATTTAACTTATATGGGCTGAAATTTCCACCCCTACCACCAAGGGTGGTGTTATGGTTTACAACGGCTCAGAATCATCTTTTGTGGCGGATGTGAAAGCCAAACAAGGTCTTGATCCAATTTTGGTTGACTTAACGAAAACGGTGCTTAAGAAATCCGTTGAGGCTTTCTCCCAAGGGGGAGATGGTGTCCTTAGATATTAAGGTCGTTTGTGTGTTCCAAATGTTGATGACTTGAGAGAACATATCTTGTTAGAATCCCATAGTTCGCGGTATTCCATTCACCCGGGAGCCACCAAGATGTACAGTGATTTACGGGAAGTTTATTGGTGGAATGGGATGAAGAAGGATATTGCGGAATTTGTGACTAAGTGTCCTAATTGTCAAAAAGTGAAAGTTGAACATTAGAAACCGGGAGGTTTAACCCGAGACATTAGTATTACTACTTGGAAGTGGGAAGATGTGAATATGGTCTTCATTGTTGGGTTGCTTAGCACCTGGCGACAACATGACTCAATTTGGGTTATTGTAGATTGGATGACGAAATCGGCTCATTTTATTCCCGTCAAGGTTTCCTATTCGGCGGAGGAATATTCCAAGTTGTACTTGAGAGAAATGGTAAAGTTACACGGAGTGCCTTTGTCCATTATTTCTGATCGTGACACCCAATTCACTTCTCAGTTTTGGAAGTCTTTCCAAAAGGGTCTTGATACTCGTGTTAAGCTTAGTATGGCCTTTCATCCCCAAACCGATGGGCATGTGGAGCTTACTATCCAAACTTTGGAAGACATGTTGAGAGCTTGTGTGATTGATTTTAAGGGTAATTGGGATGACAATTTGCCATTGATTGAGTTTGCTTATAACAATAGCTATCACTCGAGTATTGACATGGCTCCATTGAGGAATTATATGGTAGGAGGTGTAGATCTCCTATATGTTGGTTCGAGGTGGGTGAAGTTTCCCTAATAGGTCCCGAGTTGGTACATGAGGCAATAGAGAAAGTTTGATTTATTAGAGAAAGGTTGAAAACGGCTCAAAGTCGGTAAAAGGCATATGTCGATGTAAGAAGAAGAGATCTTGAGTTTGATGTTCATGATTGAGTTTACTTGAAACTTTCACCCATGAAGGGGGTAATGAGGTTTTGTAAGAAAGGGAAGCTTAGCCCATATAAGATGTTGACACGTGTTGGTAAGGTTGCTTATGAACTAGATTTGCCTAATGAGTTGGCATCAGTGCATCCGGTTTTCAGGAGTTGCAGGTGCCAGTCGAGGAGGCCACCCACGGCCCGTGGATGGGACCACGGACCGTAGGTGTGGTCCGTGGTTGGTCACCCCAACTTTAGGCATGAGGTCCAGAACCACAGCCTGACCAACGGACCGTCGGTCAGACCACGGTCCGTGGTCGAGGGTTCGTAGGTCAGGACCCCCAAAACCAACTTTCTGACCATGAACAACGGTTGTGCAGGACGGACCGTCGGTCAGTCCACGGTCCGTCGGCAGGTGTCCATAGGTCGTGCCTGGTAGTTAAGTTTTAGGGGCAGTTGGGTCTTTTCCTAATTATTTTATCCCTATACTACATCATTTTACCCTTCACTAAGACCCCTATATAAGTGATTCCAACCCCCAAATTAGTTCATTCACTTCATTCTCTTCAAATTCACCAAGAAGAACTCTCAAATATTTCTCTCTCTAGAAAGCTTGAAGAAGAAGGATTCAACCTAGGGTTTCAAGTCAAGTCTCAATTCCTCCATTGAAGATAAGCAATTGGCTTCAAGGTATGATAGTTTTCATCCATGGATTCCTTCCATTCATGGAGTTCCCAAATTCTCCTATTTTCAAAGTTAGAAATCTCCTATTGAGTGAGGGTTTTCTTAAATTGTCATGGGTTCTCTTGATTATTGATTTAAATGATTGAATTATGATCTCTTATGCATGAATTGATGGAATACTATGATTTTATGATGATTCCCCTATAAACCCATGTAATCCCCACGTTTTGCAAGTTATGATCATATGTTGTGGGATTTTGATTATAAAGGAAGAGTTTTATGAAATCAAGCATGTATTGGTGGAATTACATGAATTTATGATGGAATCCGTATCTAACCCATGTTTTCTAAATGATGATGAGTGAAAGTGGGTTTTGAACCTTGAAAGGTAAATTATGGAATTATGCATGTTCTTATGAAATCTATGCAAATGTTTTAAGGATGCGTTGAGAGTAAAGTATCAATGATGTTGTTGTTGTTGTGTTGTTGAAAGGATTTTTCTCATATACACATGAAATAATGATGTGAAAGGTTTCCTCACATAATAAAGGGTTCTAAGGTTGAAAGGTCTTCTCACCTAATTGAATCAAAAGGTTAAGAGCTATCCTAATGAAACCTAGCTTGGATTGGTGATTGAATGATACCTTTCCATGGATGACTTATGACCTAGCTCGGATTGACAAGATAACGTGCCCTTCCATGGATAATATGAACAAGTAAGAAATGACTATTCCGTGGGATTTATGCTTAGCACTGAGAGGATTTGAGATGGAATCTCTCTCGTTAGTAGATGTCAGGTTTCTAGAAGCAATCTCCTTATCCCTTACCTATGTGACCCCATAGGATGATTGTCTAGATAGATATTAGTTAGTGGATCCACCTAATTTAGAAGTTCATGGTCCTTACCTTGGAAAGTAGGACAACCCTTTTCGGTGTGGGAGATACCGGGGGATCATGTTATAGCTCACATGGTCTCTATGTCGGTTAAGGCTTCTTCCCACAATAATAATGAACTAAGTTTACTTCAAGAAGTATTACATATGTCTTCAAAGGCTTTAAATGATTTTAGCTTTCATTGTCCATGTTTTAAGACTTATTTTTTCTAGCCCTTTTATATCATGGTTTAGCTTGGTCAATTGCATGTCATGAAATGTCCACTTTAGCATGATTTAAATGTTTCATGCATAACTATCATACTTGGTACATTATTTTGTACTAATGCATACTCTTGCCTACATTTCCCCAAATATAGGGTTCGATAGTCAGGTTTCTCAGTTTCGTGGTTAGTGGTTGATTGCGAGGTTCCCGAGATTTGGTGAGTCCTCATGCTTTGAGGATGGAGGTTTATTGTTTCAGTTTTCTTTCATATTTCTAATTTTTTAGAGATGATGCATGGGCTAGGCCCAATTTTATTCTATTGTATTACATGGTTATTGAGACAATTGTTTTAGACTTTCGCTTTACTTCTTTAGAACTAATGGACTTGAAATGTTGTATTTACTTCCTTTATTCTATTACTTATGTTATGAATACTAAGTGGCTTGTATGGGGTCTCTCGGGGTCCTATACGCCATGTTACATCTAGGGGGTACCCCTGGGTCGTGACACAAACAAAGACTGTTTTCCCAAACATACCTGCTCAGTTCATGTCTTGTATTATTGGGAATCTGTATCAGTGGATACCATTATTCTGCACCGCACTATGTACATCCATATCGAACTAGCATCGATGTCTTAACGTAATATAAATCAGCAACTTGCTATTTAAGCTTTTTGAGGAAAATACCTTCTAGATTAAACACCCCACAAACAATGGAAAAAGTAATATGTGCTAATTGATATTTGTTTGACAATTAAGTGGACAAAAACTCCCTTGTGTGTTTCAAAATTTGCTCGTAGCCATTATTGAACAGAATTAACGAATTTAGAATGAATTCCTCTTTTTTATTAGAAAAGTAATGCTTATAATAAATGGAAAAGGGTTAAATATATCTGTGTATTATTAGAAATGGTTTAAATATACATTTGTTATGCTTTTGGCCCAATTAAATCTTATACTTTTAGTTCAACTATACCTCTCTTTTACACTTCAATGCAAATTTGCCGTATATTTTGATGGAGGGATAGTGATGAAACATTTAATTTCGTAGCAAAATTTTGTCCTGTAAAATTTCCCACCAAAACATAATTTGGCTTAAAACGAAGCTTGGGTGTATGACCCACTTTTCTTTAGAACGACCTCTGTAGGAAGTTTAGGCATCTCAATTGAGGCTAAAATGCATAATATAATAGGGTAAAATATCTTGTTTGCATGCACAGGATTCTGAACGAATCCCAAGCATCCCATCGAAGTATTTTTCAACTCCAAAGTTTAGCGCTCCAGTACATCTTAGATTGTGCTCCGCATTGACAGATTAGGTTCCCTTGTTCGTGGAGAATGGTCAAGCTAACCTCCACATTTGTGAATCAGGTTCCGGTATTCACACGGAATGGTCAAGATGACCCTGCGTTCGTGAAGGTCATTTTTTTGGTCTTTTAATTAAGATCAGATGTGATTTCAGCTTCATTTCTCATATTAAAAATACGATTTCTTGAGCTAGGGAGCTCTGAATTGAGTTTTTTTAGTTGCGTTGGTTTGAGAATTTGGATGTCTACACGTTTAAGTGATCGGTGAAGCGCGAGGGACGTTTAATTGAGGTACTTTCTATCCCAAAGGGACTTCTTAAGCTTAGGTATGCTATTTTCTTATTGAAGTTGTTGCATGTGCTATTTCCTTATTTTCCGAGCATCAAATTATCGACACAAGCTCAGTTTGCTAATTAGGACCTTTTGACAAAGTCAATTTCAAGATTCTCGACATGGGTCCATATTCTCATTTTGACTTACTTTTTGGTCTATCTCTAATTACTATGATTTTGGTGTCTAATTATCCGTGTTGATGTTGTGAACAATATTTTGATAGCGTTTCCATGATTGAAGGAGCTTCGTAAGTAGGAAACTCAAGTTCAATGAATTGGGATCGCGCGTGGTCAAATTTGAGTTAGGCTACAATCTACTTTTCTTGATTGTGGTCTATTAGATAAGGTTTAGTATGAATTGCATGTGAACTAGGATTGTTAAGTCCAGGCTCAGAGATGCCTTTCTTTTTTTTCATTTGTTTGGTTCTCGTAGTAGTTCTGAGGTTGTCTTGGGTGGCGAGATCCTTAACTTAGCTAGTAGCCCTTGCTCATATCATAGTTGGTTCCCTTTTCCTCCTTAAGATTGATACTTCGGGCCTTAGTCTAGGTTGGGACCTAGATGTTTTTGTTGTATTTCAACAATCCTTATAGTATTTTGTTACTCCCTATAGTACTTATTACGGTTCTTGGTATCTTTCGTTATCTCTCGGGCCTTAGTTACTTGTTGTAGTTGTATGTTTGGGGTAAGCATCAATCCTTGAGGTATTCCTCGTGGGATTGTTGAAGCCCCTCCGTATTTCCTTCATTTCATGAGTGTTGAGGAACTTGTTATGCTATTACTGTTGAAGGTGTTAGTATGTTGTTGGGCCCAAGGCCTTGGTCGAGTACCATGTAGAGTTCAGTTTAATTTTCTTTGCTCCAGGAGCGTGGTAGTATTGGTAATGTTCATCTAGTTGTTTGGCTACTATTGATTGGATGCTTGTGATGACAGGCATTGCATCTGGCACTTGATTTCACTTGTTTTCTGGTACGATCCCAGTTCATGCATTGGATTATCATTTCTATTTTTGAGAAAGTTGTTTTTACGGTACTCTTTTAAAACTGGTTATAACGGGAGTCGTACCACTTGGATTACTTTGATAAAATAGTTTTTAAGACATTAGAGGCATCTGGATGTGCTCACTTTTCACTTGATCAGTTGGTGCGTCAACACCTCTTTGCTATTCTAATTTGGGCTACTTGTACCTTCGGTACCATGACGAAGCAGATCCAGTATTGCAATGGATATATATGGAAGTCTTGGATCATAAGTCCCCTATGGGTCCTTATGGCCACGTGACATATTAAACCGGATGGCGGTATCCACATAGGTCTTTCTAGTTGCTCGGACAGAGGTAGGTGTATATACATGGTTTTGTAATACTTGGTGCTAATGGCTCAACTATTTTCTACTGCATTACTTGCATTCATATGCATTACCTATCACGAGTATAATTGGTTGTTGTTTGCACCCATTGGTCTTAAGGGGAGTCGGTTGTATTTTGTTTGTTGTTTGTACCTTTTGGGCTTATGGGGTCTAATTATGTTATTGTTTGACAATAATTGTTTATATTGTGTTGGATTGATTGTTAGTTGCTTAAGTGGTTGGTTTTTCCCTTATCGTGGCACTCTTTGATTTAGTTGTGGTTATGTGGAGTGGTAGTGTTACCTTGGGTCTTGCCTTGGTTAGATGAATTCCATGATAAAATATTGTTATTAGGTTATTAGTCTTGTGTAACACCCCGTACATTTCAATATGTATACGACTAAGTTAATACTGATGAAAGTATTTAAACTCGAGAAGTAAGGTGGTTATTAAGCTTAAAGTTTAGAGTTGAGTGTCAAGTTTAAGTAAAGGAATTAAGAGTTGGAAATGGAACAAAAATAAGTGTGCTACTTGCTTGACTTTATTATGCTACCAGGTGCATCACCTACTTAGAATACATGGATCAAATTAGAAGACCAAGCAGGTGCATCACCTACTTAGAATACATGGATAAAATTAAAAGACCAAGCAGGTGCATCACCTACTTGGACTTTTTTGACCATCTTAAAATGGCCAAATAAGTGCATCACCTACTTGACCAAATTGTGGTCCAAAATGATCAGCAAGAGTCGGCCAAAGAGGGACCTTATAAGATCAAGATTAACTGATATTTTTTCTTCATTTTAACTTACAAATTAAATATTCTAGGAATTCTCTCTCAAGGTCTCTCTTAACCTTCAAAAAACCATCCTTATATCCATATAGGGTTCTTAAAGTTGTCCTTTTTTAAGCCAATTATTGGACAACCCTATACAAGCTTGGAAGTCCCACTTTTCTAGTATAAGAATCTTCACCAACAAGGTAAGGTCACTACCCAAGTTTTATCTGCCTCTTTCTCTCTCTCTCTCTCTCTCTCTCTCTCTATATATATATATATATATATATATATGTGTGTGTGTGTGTGTGTGTGAATTATTTAGGTGTAAAAGTCAAGAATTTATGGGACAAGGATCAAAAGTCATAAGTTCAATAAATTCCTATTGCGTTGAAGGATTGTGTGAAAGTTTAACGGCTGTTTTATATGTATAGTATTTGGAGCAGTTGGGGGACCTTATAGGATGATTGCACAATGTATTGAGGTGAAAATGTAGGGTGTGGTGATACACCATCTATTTAAGAACTATACGAGCTTACTGCCCATTACGCATTTCACTACTATTTCACAAGGACCACATTTGATTAGGTTTTACTATTAGTTTCATTAGGTACTTATACTGTGATCAAAACCTTAAAGGAAAGGCTGAGTTGTTGTAGTCGTATTGGTCCAAAAACAAGGTATGTATGGCAAAAAAGAACCTTTTTTCGCTGCTAAGGTATTAATATTTGTCACCTTTCTCTTTTATATTAGTCAACAAGATCCTAGGTTACACAGGTTAAAAGTGTTTAATTGTTGGATACACAATCTGTTGATATATACTGTCAAATGGCTTCAATTGTTTATTTAATCATATACTTCATTTTCTCACATGTTCACATGTTCCTTTCATTGGATATCACTCCCATTGTTTTAGTGTATAATGTTACTCTACATAATCCCTACTTGTTCTTGTATATAGTTTTTATGTTCTAACTTGAAATGTGCACTTGTCCCTAACTTGAATCTGCCCACGTGTCTCGTTAATTCCCATGTTCATGACCCCTATTATTTGATATCGTTTACTGAATATGTGTTAGCCCACAATAAGATTCATTGTGTCATATAATTTCCTAAGTTAATATTACTACATTAAGGTTACAATTGTTTCTTATGTCATTGTTGCTACCTCAAATATTTTATTCACATGTCTACATCACTGGTATATAGTCCCAAAGTTCAAAAGAGTTATGAACAATCTCAAAGATTAAAGAAATGACATAAACTGAATCTATATAATTATGGGTGGCAGCCTAGGGGCTGAAAGCCTAGCATGGGTCAATCCTGAAAGCAAAGTTGTATACTTATGGGTGGTAGCTCAGGGGTTCAAAATACCTAGCACGGGCCAATCCCAATTGATATATATATACGGGGTGGAAGCTAGGGGTTATAATACCTAGCATGGGCCGATCCTAATTTTATATGTACAAGGACAACATCCCAGGGGTTAAAATGCTTAGCATGGGTCATCCTCTTCTACCACTGATCAACTGGTCGTCGTATCAAATTCTACAAAGTTTATAAAGAAAAGAAGATTAAAGTAAAGCAAAGAATGTAATGTACTCTATACCTCAAAAGAGTAAGGTGGTCTTTCATCCTTATCTATACATTTATAGATTGATACATAATTTTACTTGAGCTCTTGTTTTACATATGGATATTTTATGCCTTAAATATTCAGTACATTCTTTTGTATTGATGTCCCTCATTGGGACGATGTATTTCGTGCCGCAGGTACAGGTACTCAAGATAATAGAATCTGTCTAAGATAAGCATAGGATACTCAGCTGCCTTTGGTGAGCTCCATGTTAACTCGGGGCTCGTCGAGTCTCTAACATATATTTAATATTTTATTATTGTTAAAGGTAGTTGGGGTCCTGTCCCGACCTTAGCTAAGTGTCTATCTTTTAGAGGTTTTGTAGACTAATGCCAAAGTGAAGCATGATTATGTCTTGTTTCTAGTAATTAAGGCCTCAACGGCCAAGTAAGTATATCTATTTTGGGCCTATCTATGTTGGTATTTTATCAGGGTATTTTACTTATACTCATTAAAGATTTATAACTTCATTGTTGCATGTATGATAATCAAGGGTAATAACTTGGTTCTCTCGGGGCTTTAGGGCATCGGGTGCCTGTCTGCTCAATGGGACTTGGGAAGTGACAGCTTGCCTCTCCAGGTATATTCCATTCACTTGGTCTTTTACTCAATGTATTCCATCCCTTCATTCTTACTACCTGCATTATCATGCTATATCTCCTCGTTAGATGCTTGTGCGGCGGTTTTCTTTTTTTACATGCTATTTTTACTTGCTTTATCTTTGGAGCTCAGTAGGCCTGTGCCTACTGAGTACCACTTGTTGGTACTTATACTACTTTTCTTCACCCTAAAAATTATACTACAAGTTCTCACTATTGATTTGGATCTTGTGCAGAGTAGCTTTTCGTAACACCATGAAAATTTATAACCAATTCAACAATTAACACATCAAATTAAGAACTAGAACAATTTTAAGAATTGATAAAAAATTAGAATTAACTTAAGTCAAGGAAAATAATGAGCCTTTCACAAACCAGATTTAAAAATATACACAATATAACAGTGTCCGACAGAATCCCGCAACATTTCACGCTGGAAGTAGCTTAGAAAATAAAGGAGGAAGCTCAAACGGAGTAATTTTTCAAACAAAACAGCCACATAAGAAAATATTCAATCAAAGATATGAAAATCAAAACAAGCATAGAACAAAACCAACAAGAAAGTTATAAAATAGTTCTAGATTTCTACAAAAAATTGGGGGAAAATAGAGAAGCTTGTCAGTTTAGCATTTTCGGCCAGTTGGTGGTCCTGCGATCGGATGGTTGTTTGTCGGTCTTCTTCGGAAGCTTTAAGCTCATCAACACTCCCTTAAAAACAAATAAAAAATCAAGAAGGGGAAAGGGGAGGGGCTGCCAACGTTGGTTGTTGTTATTGTTGTTGCCTTGAGGAGCTCATGGGTGGAGATCTGGTGGTTACGAGCTCGCTAGCTCGATGCTGGTTGTTGGGGATCGGAGCTGTTGGACTTGGAGTTCGCCGTTAATGGCAGAACTCGATCTTGGAGAAAGGAACATAGGCAGGAGGAAAATGGGGTCTTTTCGGTGGTGAATTGGCGGAGCTCCGGCGAACTCTTCGCCGAAGAAGATAATAAACAATAAAAGAATATAAAAAAAATCTCTAAATTACACCCAAATCTTATCCACCACCACCAACTTAATGACCAAGTAATTGTCTAAATAGAAAATTAAAAACAGCCTTAGTACAATACAATTACCTTAAAACTGTGGGCTAAACCCACCGGTTAATAAAATATCTGAGTATGCAAATCTTATCTGTATTTAACTGTATTTCTAGACTATGCAAAAAATACCAAAATGAATATTAATAAAAGTAAAAACTATAATAAATATTAATCAATGTAACGAAAAAATGAATGGCATGAAAAAAAATACGATTTAATAAAAAATAATGATTTAATCAAATCGAACAAATATTTGAACATATTCAAACTATTGCGACCCAAAATAATGTAAAGAAAATTAATCGATAAAAATCCTGATATTTAGATAAATAAGGATAATTATCAACAAATGACATTAAAATTACAAAACATGTATTTCAAACTATTTAATGAATAAAACACTTAAGTATTAACTTTGAAAATTTCAGACAAAATATTTGTGTCAACATCCGTGAAAGTAGAAGGATACTTATAGCTTGAAGGCAGTAAAAGACAAGGGTACAAGGCCTGTAAGCTCCGTCAAACCCTCTTGGACGAAAAGCTTTTTCAATTCCTTTTTGGGCTCCAATTTTCACCACTTCAACAGTCGAAAAGCTTCTCCAATTCCTTTTTGGGCTCCAATTTTCACCAAAATGGATGAAACATGACCGAAAGTACCAGATTTATATCAGGAAACCAATACCACACCGAAACCGCCGAATTGGGAAATCACAATACCATGGCGGATGCAACCCAACTCACCAATCAAAATACCTACCTTATTCTCTAAACCCAACATCTTCTAGTCATAGGAGCGTTATATTTGTCCTTAGTTATCATGAACATCTCCAACACCATTTAAATCGTGCCTACCAACCCATACAATGCAAACATCAGACAAATGACATGCTACACCTGAAAATCTACAAACAAAAACTACCAAAACAAGGAATTAAACCCAAAGCAAAGCCCAAAAAAAAATCTCAACTCCTAAAACAATACACTCAAGATGAAACACAACCTTTTAAAATGAAACATTCTACTCCAAAGTACGATCATCCCGTAAACAACAAGGTTGCACTGAGCCCCACTCCAGTGACCTACTTCTACACAGGAATTTCCAGAAAAATGACACCATGTGCTCACAAACTACTCAGTCATCATAAATATGAGCCAACCACCTTAATCCAAAGTAAACCAAGTTAGCATGCGGCTTACATACATAGCCAACGGACTGATAACGCTCCAAGGCACAAACTCCCATCAACAAACACCACAAGCTACCCAATTGCCAAAAGCAGGCCTTGCATGCAGAACAAATACACAATCATAGATTCCTTATTACATTGACCCCAACTAGTAGATGAACCTTCTAAACAAATTTCTATTCTCAAATAGAAGCTAATGTCTTAGCCACCAAGGAACACCACCACACCGACTCTAAATCACAAACAAAGCCTTGAGAGCTACCAACATAATTGTAGAAAAATAAACTACAACGATCACAAGGTGCAACAAAGGATCACACCATCGAATTTTAGCTAATCATAACAAAACACCAAGACCACCATAAAGAAACTTATCCAAAGAGACCGAATGAGCAAAAAACAAATGCGCGGGTGAGAATAAGACTAAGGCGAAAAAGAAAGCAACCAACTAGGACTACCACAACACCATAAAAGGCCATACTAACCTTCACACAACTCTGCCACCAACAATCTTCCAACTACTATTCCAAAAGAACGACATGTAACTAAGGTAACCTCCTTAGCCTATTAGGTCCAATAGCAAAACCAATTCCAAATCGGGTAAAGTTGGTCTATCCACCTATCTAACAAGGATTGGCATCACATAAAAAAATAGATAGCCTAGGTGGAAAAAGAGGAAACCAAAAACCCCTAACACCACTATAACAACAAAGCCACCAAGGTAAAGGCACAGGGATTTTCTCAGCCACTATTTCCAATTAGAGAAACACAACCTAGTCGATGCACTACTAAAAGAAATCTACTACAGGAGATAAAACACATACACATCCCTAATTAAGGTTGTCAAAACAATCCAAAGATGGATAACTAGTCAAATAGGCATGAAAGGGTATGAAATCCCAAAAACCACACAAAATAATGAAATCATATCAAAGAAGGGATAACTGGAGTCGTAACCTCTGGCTGACTTGTGGAGCATAGAACTTATTATGCCCCACCTCAACATAAAAAAATGAAGCACCATCAACATCACTTAGGGAACAATTTGTGATCGAGTGTACAATAAACCTATGAGATTGACCCAACTAAACATAACGAATCGTAGTCCCAGACTGGGGACAACCTCTCCATAGATACAACCAGATCCAATGATTCTTGTCTGGAGAATAAAAGAAGTCAAGAATGTCTAGAAGATCAACTCCCTCCTAGGGCACTCCCTAGACTAGTGGTTAAACCATCCACAATAATAGCAACCTCCAAGGACTGAAGCACGACATGAAGAACATAATGAGTTTCCCTACGTACCTCCAGCAGACTCAGGAAAACCCCTAATAAACTAAAATGAAGCCTTACAATAATATCTTACAAAGTGGCCTACCTTACCACACTCATAGTAACCTCCACAAGAGAAACCTGCTATGAAGACCCATTAGATCAAGATAAGCCCCAACACATGAAGTCTCGAAATACTCGCAATGAGAAGTCTCACTTGAAATTTGCATGTCGTAGGCTTATCAACCTAAATCATAACCCCCTGGAAGCTATGATGCTACATCTATAGGCCTGATAAGTTGAGATGGAAGATGAATCTTACTGAACTGTTACCCACCTTAAAGTGGAATGTGGTCACTGTTGTACTGATGGCATGGCCTCTTACCAATATCCCTAAAAGCCGCAAGGCACGCCTTCTCCACGGACCTCACATGACTAACGACCTGGGGAAAGGTAGACCCAACTACTATCAACTGCTCTGATGCCAACCAGAGTGGCAAAGACAACCCCAAAAGGAACTCCTGACTCAAATCTCGATCCATAGGGAATAATGTGCGATTATGCCCAGCTCGCTCAAGAAATCCCAATACATACTCGGAAATGGATGATGAAACATGTTAGGGACAAATCAACTTAACTCTATCTTGTGAAGCACCAGTTGCACAAGAACATGGAAAGTACAAGGTAATGGAAAGCACCCGTTGTACAAGAACATGTCATAAGTGACTTGGGATCACTACAAGGTAGGTTTAAACACTGAAAAGATTGAAAAATTGAGGAAATGACCTAGAGGGTCATTTCACAATCATATGAAAAAGAACATGAAAAGTACAATTTATTTTTGTTCCATCAATCACGTCAACACAAAAAGCACACCATAAGAAAACTAAATGACATAAAATTTCCTTCGTTTCATTACTAATATTATTGTTCGTGTTTCATATGATCTTAAAGAATAAATTTAGATTATTATCTAATACAGTGTCATAAATTTTAAAATTCATTATTAATTCATAATTTAATAATTAATCATCTTTTAACAATTCTTCTAACATTTTGTACAAAATTCTTTAGTAGAAAGAATTTGCTTAAAACTTTTCACTATCCTTTTAGTAGAAAGAATTTGTTAAAAATATTTCACTTCCATTATAAACTTTTCGATGTAATACGAGAAAACGTTTTTGAATTAAAATTTAAAAAATAAATATGAAATGGGGAAAATATTAGCAATATAAAATAATGAGCATTAAAACATAAGATGTCATAAGTTTTTCTTCCTTCCTCTAAAATTAACTTGTTTCTTAAGGTAAGTTGTTTATAATTTTATTTATATAAGTCCACAATGAAATGAAATGAAATGAAACAAAGAAAAGATCAAATAAATTAATAGTCATTCAGGTGATCAAAGTCCCTAGTATCTTTTTTTTTTTGGCACTTGCCTTTTCTTTTCATTTACTTTCTTCAGAATATAATTATTTCATTTTCTATTTATCTTCAAAATTTCAATATTGAAGATATTGTTTGATGAAAGAAGAAGAGAGAACATATACCACTTGCAATAGCATTATGACACACAATAAATTATAAAAGTAACAATGCCGTCCCAAAATAAGAATTATCGATATAGGAATATTGAATGAAAAATACATAAATATTAAATCACTATAGGAAAAAAAAAAAGAACCTTTTGGTATCGAATGAAAAAAAAACCATTAATTATATTATAGCAATAAGATATCTAATCAAAGATTTAAAAGGATTAAATGTGTGTGTATATATATATATTCAGTCAAAGATATGAGTGTAGAATGTACCCATACAATTAATCATATTATAACAATTACATATCAAGTCAAAGAATGATTAAATGTACATATAATTAGTCAGATATAAGAGCGTAACATGTACGCAAGGTTAGAGTGTATATATATCTCGTCAAAGATGGGAGTGTAGAATATATGCAGACTACTATGTGTGAAGTGAGAGATTCACATATAATAGTCTATAAAATAGGAGAAACCCCCCCTCCCCCCTCCTCTTCTTCCTCAAAATTCATTGTCTAGGTTTCATTGTTTGTATAAGGAAAAAGCCCTAACAGTGTTAATTCTCTCTTCTTGGACTCCACTCCATCCCCCCCCCCACCCCAGTTTAGGTAAATCTTTAACTAATCACTTTGAGGCATTAAAATATTTGCTATTTGACTGAAAATTTTCTCTTTTTTCGCTCAATCTGTTTTGCATGCTGCTATTTTTCTCTATTATTCTAGATTTTGATGTGAAGAGAGAAATTGTTCATAGAAATAAATTAATTCTGATTCCAAGAATCTCTATTTCTGCAAATCAGACTTAATTATTTTCATTTTTGAGTGCCAAACTCATAGGATTGTAAACTGTTCTTGGGAATCCATATATCAATTTTAAATTTTTTTTAGTCCATTCAGGAACACCCTTGGAGATAATGAACTGGCTAGTTTTTTACCCTAGATGAATGTTTTACAAATTCTCGATGATACACTTGTAAAGAACCTGATTGTTTTTCATAAAATTATAAAACGATTTTTCCAATTCCTCTAAAGAATTGAAAGAAAAATTACTTATCGTAGATTAAGGTTGAAGACTTGAAGAGTCCAGATAGTGCCCTATAACTAAAAAACTCATAAAAGGTTTTCAAAATTTACTTTACAATTTTTTTTTAAAAAATCATTAATTTTCCTTTTCGGTTAGTGTTATGCCATATTTACATAAGTTCCTTAGGGGTTTTCAATTTTAATACTAGCAAAAACTACTAATTTGATGTTATAATTCTAGAGAATGGAACAACCTTTTTTTTTTTTTTGTATATTATCACTTAAAATTAGCAGATTTTATGAGTTGATAATATTAGAAGAAGCAATCTAGAACTACTTGAAAACACCCATTACTTTTCTTTGTTGGTTGATATCTATGAAACAAAGGGAAACCCAAAACAAACTGCAGGGTCTGGGGAAGGGTCAAGACTCTAAAGGGTGTGACATAGACTACCAATTCTATGAAGCAATTTGGAGTTTCTCTAATATATATGATTAATTACGTCATTTTAATCCTCGACAGTTTCTTGATTATGATTTAAATTATGTTTTCTTGTATGATGTGTTAAAATGATTTGTTTCACTTATTTGATTTTTTAAATATCAACATAGCTTACTAGATATTTTGTGTAACACTTAGTATGTCAAGTCCAGTTAAGTATCCGAATAACACATATATTAATAGGAGATTGTTGATGATTTTAATTACAATACACCTTTATTTCTTATCCAAATAGTTTTGGGGATTCCATTTATTTTGTTCTTCAATTGATTTGACAATGGGTCTATAGTTCTATCCAAATAGTTTGACGATTATTTCAATTTTCTCATTATAGTTTGGAGATTCCTTACCTTGTACTGTTTCTTATTTTGTAAAGATGTTTGGTGGCTTATAATGCCTTATATGGGAAGAAATGACTAATGAAGTTTAACGTCTAGCATCTTTTGAAACCATCCTGATGATATATTTGATTTAATTTTGATGTGTTTGCCTTTTAAAGATGATGTGAGGGCAAGCATATTATCAAAGAAATGGAGAAATCATTGTGTTGAATTACACAATCGACGCTTAATGAATCACTTTGGGAAACAAGAATTTACTTAACCCTATTGTCAAATTTAGGAAGATAATCTATTTACTTTTTACCCTTCATAAGGGTCCCATTACTAAGTTTATCATCAAGGTTTTCGTCTGGATAGCTGTCCTGAGATTGATAATTTCATACTTTTCCTCTGGATGAATGACATTGATGCACCATTTGTATCTCTCTCTATGTGGGAGGTGAAGAAAAAGATGTTGAATGTCATTCATCGAGAGGAAACATATGAAGTTGTTAATCTCAGGATAAGTTTCTAGATGAATAACATTGAGGTTAAACTTAGTAATGGGTCCTTCATGAAGTGTCAAAAGATGGTAGATAATCTTCCTTCATTTGACTACAAGTGATACCACTTTTTCCTTGAGAAGACGCTTGTCCTCAAAACATCTTTACAAGGAAAATGCATTAGAATGACATCGATTAGATTATTGAAAAAATTGCTAAGGATGTCATGCATTAAGCTTCGACAATGTTTTCTTCCATTAAGAGACATCATAAACTACCCAACACTAGTATAAAATAAGAAGTAATATGAGGTAAGGAATCTTCAAACTATATGAACAATACTAAAATAATCTCAAAACTATCTAGATGGAATTACTATTTATATTGTCAAATCAATAGAACAATTACATAATGAATCAAATCCTCAAACTATCTAAAAAAAATAAAGGTGTATTGCAATTTAAATCATCAACAATCTCCAATTAAAATCTATGCACAATTTCATGTGCATCACCTAAAGAAAAAATTTTCTACATAGATTTAAGCAGATCTCGATCTTTTGCTTAGAAGTTTAAAATGAAAAGCGAGAAAAAACTTTGATGTAGCATTATTATTTTCTGTTCAGCCTTTCTGTTACATCTATTTCAGAACATGAGCATTGCTTGATTGGATATATTGATTATTTGGTTATCATTACATGTTTAAGCATTTCTACATTTACTGTCTGCTCATAAATGGGCTATTGAAGTGTTTTTGGTTTCTTTAGTATTGGAGGGGACTGAGAAACTTTCTCAATTTCCAAATTTAATTACTAGTTATGACAAGTTTGGCGTATATATACCCTCCACGTCTAATATTTAATTTTTTGTCTAATAAATAATGCATTTTACATTTTCGTTAACAAATCTATATTTATTGAAATAAAAAGTAATCTTAAAACTGTTTTTATTTAATTTCCAAAACTCACACGGTTTAAAAATATTGCTCACCCATTTTTTAACCCTTCCCAACCCTAATCAACTAAAAAAGAAAATCCCTCTTCTCATTAGGGTCGGTTTTGTCTTAGTACTGGTAATAATTCAAGTAGGAACAATAAACAACCGACAATTTAAAAGTATTTTGATAATTAGTTGGTGGTAGTTCAAGTAAGAATAATAAAAGAAGTATTTTGATATTATATATTATGAAAAATAAAAGAATGATATTTTATCAACTCAAATATCTAATTCTGAGAAAACAATTTGATGTTCATTAGGAAGTGTTGTAATTCCTTATGAATTGCATTGGTAGTGGCAGTAATATCTCCAATCAACACTATGGCCTGGAGTTCTTCCTTGGTGTATAACCCTGGTGATGCCGAAATTCATTTTACATTTTACTCTTAGTAGTAAATGTTCTTTAATATTAGAACCACCTTAATTTTGTTTGGGTGTAAACTCAATGTGGATAAGTTTTTATCCTATAATTATCAAATAAAAACATGTACACCTAGATAATTTAATATTTACGAAGCACTATATAGTTGACACAAACTTTGCCATGTGTAAACTAAGTTTTCAAAAATATAATATATTTTCTGTTAAAGGAACAAAGTTATATGATACTTGTGTTATTGAGACATAATACATATTTGATGAATTTATCATACAAACAACATCAGAACTTTACAATCATAAAAAGAACATGAAAAGTATAATATTTTTTGTTCCATTAATCACGTCAACACGAAAAACAAACCATAAGGATACTAACTGACATCAAATTTCTGTCTTTCATTACTAATGTTATTGTCCGTGCTTTATACAATCTTAAGAATAAAATAATATTATTGTTAAATAATAGTTTCATAAATTTTAAAAATCATTATTAATTCATAATTTAATAGGTAATCATCTTTTCACAATTCTTCTAACATTCTATATAAAATACTTTAGTAGAAAGAAATTGTTAAAAATATTTCACTTCCATTAAAAACCTTTTGATTTGATACAATAAAACTTATTGAATTAAAATTTTTAAAATAAGTATGAAAAGGGAAAAATGGTAATATATAATAATGAGGATAGGAATCAAGATACCATAATTGTTTTTCCTTCCTCTAAAATTTACTTTTTTCTTAATGTATGTTTTTGTTTGTTTGTTTTGTTTCCTATTGTAATCTAACTTATTAAGAATTTTATTTATAAGAGATTATGAGTAGAAAAAGAAATGAAATGAAACAAAGAAAAGATCAAATAAATGTATAGTCATTGATGAGATAAAATTTCTTAGTATCTTTTTTATTTTTTTGCACTTGCTATTTTATTTTCATTTACTTTGTTTAGTATATAATTATTTATTGTCACGACCCAAAAATAGACAAGATGACACTCGTCTAGTATCACAAAGAAAAGTCATGCTAATACACAACAAAACGATAGAAATGCAGAAGTAAACTAGCAATAACATAAAAGCGAAAAACTTAGTCATTCTCAAAAATAACCCATGAACCTGGTTGTCATGTGTACGAGTCATGTCCGACCCGAGGCTACCCCCTTGACGTAACACGGGACCTAGGATCATGAGTGACCCCAAGCATAACCCTGAGTCAAAAATATCATGAACATACTGAATATATCTAAGTAAACATGAACTAAGCGGAAACTAAATCAATAAATCTCTGAAGAGGATCAAGTGCAATTAGTCTGAATAATCATAATAAAACATAACATGAGTTTAGTGGGAACTGAAAGGACCACTTAACAACTCAAGCAGAATCTAGTAATATGCCTGAAAAACCTCTACTGAGTTGAGTTGTTGGGACATGCCCCCAGCTAACTCTAATAAAACTGAAAACGGAAAGCAGAGACTGAAATGGAGAGCATGTCTATTGTCTTTGAAGTATGAAGACTCACCATTGAAGCTGCTGACGTCAGACCAAGAATTGATCTAAGCGTGATCTGGATGCAGAGGGCCTGAACCTACATCATGAAAGGATGTAGCACAGAGTATGAGTCAGTACTTGTAATGTACTAAGCATGCATGATATAGATATACTAAGCTGAACAAATATA